>SRPT01000463.1:0-24916 GCA_018360205.1 Claviceps digitariae | reverse complement strand
GGAAAAAAAAAAAAAAAAAAAAAAACTAAAAGCCATTCTTCATCCTCATCCTCGTGCCACCTTTCCGCGTTCCCACAATACTACTTGCCCACATTTGTAATGGCCGTCTCTCAGGTCAACGGCGATGTTTCGCCTCGTCCAAACTCTGCTTTCCTCCAGGTATGTAGTCGGCACTCATCTACCCTCCTTCTCTCCTTCTTTCTCTCTTTCCTTCTTTCTTCTTTGTTGTACCTTTTGACATTCGACCACCTGCTAACGCGGAATGACCCTGTCTACAGCACCTTCTGGGCTACCCCGTCATCAGTGACAGCATTCACACCGTCAAGTCCAACGAGCTTGCTCAGCGTTCTCTCAAGCTTGGCGACTCTGCCTACCAAACCATTGCTGCGTCCATTTTCCCCTGGCTCGAGAAGCCCTACGGCTATGTCTCGCCCTACGTCGCCCGCGCCGACTCCATCGGTGACAAGACTCTAGACCGTATCGATGAGCACTTCCCCATCGTCAAGAAGCCCACCAGCGATCTGTACAAGGACACCCGCAGTCTGATTATGCTCCCATTGAACAAGAGCATCGAGGGTCGTGATCACGTTTTGGACGTGTACGCTTCTGAGGTCAAGAAGACGGAACAAAAGGGTCTTGTGAGCCAGGGTAAGGCAGCTGTTTCTACTGCTGTTGTCGTTAGCACCGAGACCCTGGGCTGGTTGAGCAGCTTCCTGGCAGCCAAAAAGGCCGAGGCCACGTCTGCCGTTAAGGAAAAGGTCAACCAGTAAAGAAGGATATATCATGACGCGTCATTTACCGATCTCTCTCTCTCCTTTTTTTTTTTTAATTTTTTCCTCTCTTTTTTTCTTTTTTCTTTTCTTTTCTTTCCTCTTTCTGTTTTTTTTTTCTGGCTTGGGGGATGGGACGGTTTGCTGGGTGACATGTTGGAATGCCAATGAGCATAGCGATGGGAAGTGATGTGGGACCTTGCGCTCGCTTCTGTTGGCGTTGACTCGATTCGAAAGAGACGAAATAAAAATAAAAAGCAGTCTGCCTCCCTCCCATTTTGTCTCCATGCCTCGAGAATCCACGGCAGATGCGGTCTTTGCGGTACATGCGGATACACTACTTCTTACTGGCCTCTTTTGGGATGAGCGGCCACAGCTGGGACATGACAGACACATGGTGGATTGATTTATACCTCGGATTGTCGAACGAGCTTGTTGTACTATGAATAATCTTTTCCGTGTTCCTTGTCCTTTTTCAGTATTTGCAGTATCTGCACGACCGAAATTAGCCAAGCACGCGGCCACACTGTGTGGTTCATTCCTAGGGAGGATTCTGCTACTCGGAAGTCAAGGGTGAAAGTTGAAACAGCCCACCATGACGGCCAGCGATGCCACAACAAGGAGCCAAGAAAAAAGACGTGAGTGAGCTCACAATTACAATGCATAGAAGAGTTAAGAATATCGCCCTCCCCCTTGCTGCGTGTGCATTGTGTGCCGTGGAAGCCGGTGGCCTGTTGCAATTTGTCTGACTGGACTCTGACTCTGTACGGTGTGCGGTGTACAGTGCAGTGCAGTGACTGCACGGTGTAGCACGGTGTCGTGCTTTCACGTGCCAGTTCCGAATGAACAATGAACATTGACATGTGAAATCAGCCCAACTTGCAGGTGGGTGACCCCGCCCCGCCTGGCGCCAAGGCAAGGCCATGCATGTCATGCCATGTCAGGCTGGTGTCCACTTTTACTTTCACATTTTGCTTCCGCTTTCCACTTCCACTTTTGCGCTTCACTTTTCTCTGCTAAATTCCTCACGCAATGGTGATAAAGGTCCATGCTGCATCATGTACATTACGTACATATATTGATCCCCCAACATGTCCCTGCGTCCAAAATATTTGGTGTGCGCATCATATGGTATCACATTCTCCCTACAAGGTTCCAGGCCTTTGACGTGGGTGTGATGGGATGCCCGGAGGCGCGCGGAGGGCGAGTGGGTGCCCATTTGTTGAGGATACATCTTGGCATGGGTGTTGTACATGTATGTACGTACATGGATTTATTTCATGTGTGGTTGATTATTATAGGGTGTGTAGGGTACGGCATTTCCCTATAAGTGGTGTACATATGGTATCAAAGACCACCCGCCGTGTACACAGCATGTTCAGATTTCATGCCGCTATTGTAGGTTTAAATCACAGTGCTGTGTGTGTTTGGCGTGGAATGCGGAGCGGCCCGCTACTGGCAGCGGACTCTAGTCTCTGGGAAGTGTGGATGGGGGTGGTCTGAGTGGTGTGTTGTTGTAGTTTTATTTTTTATTTTTTTTTGTTTTATTTATGGTTTTTTTTTTTTTCATTTATTTATTTATTTTGTTTATTCTCTATTTTCAAGCCTGAAATGTGAGTGCGAGTGCCATCACTGACATGGCACAGAGACGAAGACGGAGACGCAGATGCTTTGTTGCTTTGTTATTTCGAGGGGCATGCATGCATGGCTGGGGATGGATACAGGTGTGTGTAGTGTAATGGAATGGAAGGAAATAAAGAAAAAGGGTAAAAATAAAAAGAGTAAAAATCCCTTTGGTGCCGAGAAGGCTACACCTCCGTAGCTATCTATATTTTCTTAACTCTTATTAGATAAGCTGCGAAAAAATTATGGATAGGTACGAAGGTGTAGCCTTCCTAGCACTAAGGGGATAAAAAGAGTAAAAATAAAAAGAGTAAAAATAAGAAGATAAATATAAGATTATAATTAAAAGAGTAGAAGAAAAGAATATATATATAACATCTAATATATAACTGTATAATAAATGAGAGAATATAGTGAGAAAATTACGAAATAATCCATTCACGATATTCCAGAATTCAGCTCCCCAACCACCATGACGTGTAACGCGTAGTTTAACAAATCGTGCTGCCATTCATTCTCATGTCCGCTATAAAAATGGTCCGCTCCAATCTTCACACCACACTCTGGTAGCTCATCTGCCTGCCCGAATGATGGCTGCACGCCCTGCATAGTCAGTCAGCTTCCCGACAATCAGTCTGGTCTCTGCTACTTCTCGCTAGACTGGATTGGGAGCGCCGCGCCCTTGTGTCCGTCTGGTCGTGGAGTGTCGAGTCCTGGTCCGAGGGTATGTCAAGTTTGTTGAATTCGAGCAGATGACACCTTGACGTCCACGTGGCAGATGGGCGGGCATATTCTATTTGCCATGATGGACATGATTCTATCTGCTGCAGCATCACAATTCGTCTCATTTTATCCCAGAGTTCTGTTTTACGCGGGTCTCCCTTATAAAGCACCTTTATAAAATTTCTATTAGGCAAAAACACATTAGAAACTCTCGGTCTTTTCTTCTTTTCTTTCCTTTCCTTTCCTTTCCTTTCCTTTCCTTTTTTTTTTTAAAAAAAAAGAAGGAAACTTAGACCACAGTTCTCTTATACTCAATGCACAACATCGTTTTAACACCCATATACTCAAAGAAACCATACAACACAAAACACATTATAGACACGCGTGACAGAAAACGAAAAGGAAGAAGAAAAGGACAAGTGTACTTTATATTATCTGCACTTTCTACAGTATATATAGCACACCTTCAGTGATGTTGTGCCTATACACAACACATCCATACAACAAAGAGAATTGCATCTAGTAATCACAGCTTTTAAATATATGTACATAAGTTATAGATGAAAAAGGTACTTGATATACGACATTTTTTGATATAGTACATTTTTATCAAAAGAGCTGTATTGTATACCTACTTGGCAATTGAGCAACACCCTTACCTTCCCCCTGGTGACCCATTTACTATATACGCTTACATGCCAGTTGCTAACAGGCAGGGCTTGTACCTCCACCAAGTCGTTCAAGGACATGGTACGTGTACTTTCATCTTTTTAATGCCGACAAGGCTCCATCTCCGTACCTATCCGCGTTTATATAATTTTAAAACAGGTTATTAGCAAGACTTAAGACTTAATAAGCAAGTAAAGAAATATGGGCTGGTACGCAGTTGTAGCCTTCTCAGGAACAAAGCGATGGTATGTTATGTACGTCCTCATCCTCTCAGATGCAACTCCTGGTTTATACCCCTGCCCAGTCGACACATCGGCTACAAACATCACCTTTGAACGCAACTTCACTTCACCAATTCACACATCCGTGGCATCGCGACGCTGGTTCCAAAATTAATGATTAATGTAGTAGTGCTCATGAGCGCGAGAAAGCCTGACCCTTCATGAACCAGTGGGGATATCCGGACATCATCTAAACAGCCACCCACACCGAGGCTAGCCGGCTTGGACCATGCCTGCCTGAAACAAGCTTTTTTTTCTTCTTCATTCGTGGAAAACGTGGCGAACCAGACATCGCATTAAACCTGCACACCTCGTCATGGGACAATTAAAAAGCAAAAAGAAAAGACAGCTACATCATATGTCTCATTAAGACCTTTCGCCAATCTTTGACCAAAGAAAAAAAAATAGAAAAAGAAAAAGAAGAAGAAAAAAACTCCCCAAGTCCAGACACATGTCTCCTCTTTTTTTTTTCTCAAAGCTTCAAAAATCAGTCCCATGAGAGATAGTTGCTCGTATCTGTCACTGGACAAGATGGCGTGGTTTCAGACCGAGTTCCAAGTATGAACAGGTATTATGTATCAAAAATGTGCACAAAGAAAAAATGGGACGGAATCCAGCACAACGCATGCGCTGGCACCTTAGAGAAGGAGGGCAGCGAGACCGGCAGCAGCCAGCAGACCGGGGGCAGCAGTAATATGAGCCTAAAGCAAGTTTGATTAGTGTTTTGTTTTCCATGGCGCATGTTCCCCCTTGGGTCGGATTGTCCAAACTTACAGCAAAACCGGTGCTGGTAGAGGTATGCGAGGAGCTAGAAGTGCTGGAGGTCGGGGAGCCACCAGACTCGCCAGTGCTAGTTTCACTGCCAGTGGGAGTCTCGGTAGGCTGGCTCATCATGGTGGACAAGGTAACAACCATCTGGGTACCGTCGGTAGTAAAGGTGCTCAGAATAGCACCGCCGTTATTACCGTCAATAGTAGAGGTAGCGATGGGAGTCGTGACGGTTCCAGTCATGGTGGTGTGGATGGTGGTGACATGAGCAGAGCCGCTGGGCTCACTGCCGCCTCCGATGGTGGATGTAGCAATGGGAGTGGTGATGACTTTGCCATCAGTTCCAGTCACAACACCGTAGATGGTAGTGACATGAGTATCGCTGTGACCATCACTTGCGCCGCCACTTGGAGAGGTACCACCATGGCCTCCCGACACAGCAACGCCAGCACTCTCACAGACCTTCATGCCGAACGCTACGACTTGGTTGGCATCCTGCTGGCTGCAGATGGCGTGGGAGCAATCTCGAAGGCCGTACATGAAGTTGACATTGCTGCACAAGCACTTGACGTCATTCACCTTGCAGCCCAGTTCCTCAGCCTTGCCAGCAGCCATCATGTTGTTGGCGCAAGTTTGCTGTGCACGGCCCAAAGTTAGCGGGTGCCATATGACCAAGGAAATCAATCAATGAATAAAAGGTTGGCCAGGTACATAGTAGGTAGTAGGAAGTAGGTATGTATTGGACTTACACCACACTGAGCCAGAGAGGAAAGGTCCTGGGCAGCAGCGGCCGCAATCATGGAGAGGGCGACGACGACGGACTTCATCTTGGTGGATTGAAAGGTGATTTATTTTTTTTTGAGGAGAGATTCGACTAGACAAAAAATAACGGGACACTGTTGATAGAGTTTTAGCAGTTGGCCTTTTTTTTTTTCGTAGATGCTGGAGTTGGTTGTAGATGCACACAGTATGCGGCGTGAAAAGCGCAGCACACACACAAGACAAAAGAGGGCAATCGCATTTCGACATGATGCAAACATGAAAACAACGACTGGAATGGATTCTGTGCAAGACGTACCCGTGGAGGATGATGTGACGTGACAGACAAAAAGTCTCGCTGGACAAGGGCGTTGGGTGAAGCTGGGAAGATTGGAACGTGTGTTGAGCAGGGAGGAAAGGAGGGAAAAAGAGGACGAAGCAAAAGGGAAAGCAGGAGGTTGGAAGAGGATTCGGCGAGCTTTATTATGATTCAGACAGGCACAGACTGCAGACTGAGACTGCAGAGCGAGCGCGTACGACGGGAACCGGGAAGTGACTGGATTGTGAAAAAAAAAGCAAGGACTGGCCCGACTTGGGTAGGCCGATTGCCTTGGTACCTGCCTACTTTAGTACCTGCCCACTCCAAACACCTAGCGTACTTTTCCTGGTATCTATTTCTAGGGGTACCTGACTAGAGCCGGCATCAAGGGCAGGTACATTTTACAGATGGCGGCAGTCGTGCCAACTGGTGTCAACTGGTGCCACCTGCACTCGACACGCAGCAAGTGGCAAGTGCTCCATGTCACCTGGCGTGGGCGCAGTGCCGGCCTGGCTGGCTGGCTGGCTGGCTGGCTGGCATTGGGCTGCTGCATCATGACCGTCAACTCGTCATGCTCATCATGCTCATCATTTCACCCCTGGCTGCATCTAAAAAAGAGCTTCCATTGCTCTCCACACGCCTTTCCAGCGTCCTGGTCCAGCTGGAACTACCCACGCCTGCCAGGTAGGTACATAGTATTGCAGATTGACCATCTATGGCTCGGCTGGATCCGCTGCCTTGGGCAAACCAAGAGGCCCATCTCGAAACTAAAGAAACTGGTGATGCCTAGACATCAGACATTATGCCAATCCATGTCATTCGTTATTAGCCTGACAACTTACAGGGCAGTGGACGAGTCGTCCCGCAACAACCCAGCTAGCAGCAAACCCTACTCTGAGCAAAAGCCGAGTGTGTGACGTCAGACGATTTGCTATTTGACTTTTTTGACCACAGTTGAATACATACATATTACATTGTACATTTACATGGACATACCCATTAGCCAAAGGTGGTGGGCCTCGCCAGTTGTACAGCTCCACGTAGGTAGGTAAGAAGTAGGTAGGGAGCTCGTCACGATGTCAGAATGTGTTTGGCCGTTTTCTCACTTTCTGAATTGGTGCTACAAGTCACTAGGGGTAAACTAACCGCACCAAACAAACCGGCTTCGATTTGTTTGACCCTGTGCTTGAACATGGAATCTCTTCCGTGTAATACATACTGCACATTCAGGACGTCGTCTCTGTTCCGATCGTCGGGTTTCGCCTGGGTATTGTCATCAGAGCTAGTCCGATCAAGGCACGACGAGTCTCATTAGGGAAATAAGCAGGGGGTATTAAATTATAAAAACAAGGGCTTGGTCTTTTTGTTTCTTTTTTTTTTCGTCTCATCCGTCGCCGGGCCGTAGGCGCAGGATCAGGAGCAGGAGGGGGGCGGCACGAGGCGGCGCAAGAAAAGAAAATTAAGGCCAGGCAGGCAAGGGCCAACAAGTCGCCGCGTCGCCGCGCAAAATCGGAGCGCAAGGAAGGATTTGGGGAAATGAGATGTGAAGTCATTCTTGTGTCAACCTGTCCAACGATTGGTATTTTTCGCATCGTCGCCCTGTGAAAAGAGGGGGAAGGCGAGTGGGTCGCGCCCGCTGCTGGCCTCGCACCAGAGACACCAGAGGCCCCAAAAAGACCCACCGCTTTGCTCTTTTTTAGGTTTCAGGACCAACCATGACAGCGCAGCACCAGTGTCTAGAACACTGGAACAGTCAATGGTGCGGTATGGTGCGGTGGTCATGATGCAAGGATGGAGGACTGCATCAGACTGCATCAGAATCAGGGATGCGGCAGATTTGAGAGGGCTGCCGCGTCAACAATCGTCCCTGGAATCCTGCCATTTCCATTGGTTGATGGGAACGACACCAAGCCTCTTTGGGGACCAACGTGCCTCTTTTCTCCGGCCTTTGGCGTTTTTTTCAAGGAAAAAAAAAGAAGAAGAAAAGAGTGTGAGAGAGAGAGGGCGCGACAGAGACTGAGAAAGAAAAGAAGGGAAAACAAGAGAATATCAAGCAGCAGCATCTCCATGGCACCAGCACACCCGCGCTAGACCCAATCAAGACGGGACCCTCCCTCCCCATCTCCCCATGTCCAGCATCTCCCCATGTCCAGCTGGACGTGGACGTGCACCGGGCTCCCTCTGCTTTGAGACTTACACTTGATAGGCCTCCACCCTCTTTTCTTAGCCGGCACTACCATGACTCGAAGAAGAAGAAGCAAGCATTTTTTATCATCAAATTCATTTCCACCTCTCTATCAACACCTCGTCGTCTTTGAATGTCCGGCACACACATTCATTACCGACGCAAAGGATGTGCTTCCACACAAGCTGCCAGACGTGCAGCCCCCACGCCAAGGGAAGTTTATCTGCGTATTCGGCGTGCCCCACTCTTTTTTTCGCCGAAAATGGAATGGCCCGCTGGGTTCGGCCGAGAGGGCCATGTGGGTGATGGTTGGATGTCGAGATGGTTTATGCTTTTTGATGACATGAAAGCAAAAAAAGAAAAAACATGAAATAATGATGTACATAAGAATATAGTCTATTAAACAAAAGTAACTAAGAAAAAAAGAGGGAGAAGAGAAAGAAAACAAGAGAGAAAACGAAAACGAAAAAAAAAAAGAAGACAAGCTCATTTACTCCTCATCTTGAGTATTGATGGAAAATAGGTAATTCGAACCACTTGCTATGCTCTTTTCGTCCAAACCACCCACCCTTGGACAAACCCACGACTCCATGACCAAAGTGTACATGTCCAGAACTGACTCGCCCGTCTGCAATTTTCTCCCTCAGTGACACCACCCACGTACCTTGTTCTGCCATGCCAAACGTGTAAGAGCCATGCACGCAGCATGCATGCAGTGTGCTTGCATAGAGTACACGACTTTATACACACCTGATATGAAGTAAGGTGGCTAGTAGATACCTACATAGGTAGGCTGCTTGGTAAAAGGTGACTCAAGCATGTATTGCACAACTGCTTGCGTCTCACGCACTTATACGGGGGTATCCACGAGAGCCAAGTAGGATCCGTACAATTATCAAAGTCACAGAAGCATCTACATCCTCATCAGTCCACCCGGACCAGCGAGCCGCCATCCCAGCACCATCAGCACAGCATACAAACACCCGAGCTGCATCCATTCCGCTGTGCCTAAATTACATTGTTCAGACACACTCTACAGTCCGACCGATACCACGCAACACAACCGGCCCTTGATCAAGGGCTAACTGCACGAGACTGAGCATAGAAATAGGCATGAACACCTTGAACAGTTCTTCAACACGATACTCAGTAACAAGGAACAATTATGTTATTCCATCTTATGCCATTCCATCTTCTTCGTCACTGTATTAGTACCTATTTCATTTTATCATGTGCTGTTGTATTTTATTGCATGTTATTTTTACTTTTCTTTCTCGTGTTATATAGTATATTAGTTCATCTTATTGTGCACTATTTATTTTATCTTTTATTTACATCTTTCAACGTTTATTCCATTTATACCTTCTCTCTACAAAGTGGTCATCCTCCATCCCACACCATACATACAAACCCACTTCCCATTCATCCGTCATCCCCTTAAGTAGGTAGTTTGTATGTACATATCTACCCAGAAACCGCCTTGCCCCCTTTCGCCTCGTACCCCTGTAACACCCGTCTACTGTCCTGCGAGTTGGTCACACAAAGGGCGAGTAAAAACACACGAGTACAAAAGGGCAAGGTTCGAGGACCGAAAGGTACGAGTACACAAGATTCGAGTATATAAGGAACCAGTACACAAAACACACAAGTATACAACCGTACAAGCAAACAAGGCTCGAGAACAAACGACGTACAAGTACGAAAACATACAAGTACAAAACGGACGAGTACGCACGACGAGTACGCACGACGAGTACACACGACGAGTACACACGAAGAGTACGCACGACGAGTACGCAAAAGATGAGTACACCAAGGCGCGGGCATAAAACCAACGAGCTCAATGCACGACTACAAAGTACAACCACAACCACAACCACAACCACAAACCCACTCACCACTCCTTCGGCATCACCACCAAAAACGACTATACTTGGGGTACCTAAGTAGGTACCTAGGTACTTTACACAACCGTCCCGTCCGCCCGCGTATGCACGCCACACCGCCCAACGGACCGGAGCAGATTGTGTTTCTGTTTCCCTGGCAAACGCAAACTTGATTTTACGGCAGACACACACGCAACACGCACACGCACACGCACACAGACACGAATGTCGTCATACAATCGGCGGCTGGCTGCAGTAGTGGCCAAACACAACACAATACATACAATACAATTCACTCTTGTGCAACAATGGCCCAAGTATACGCAGAGCATTTGCATTTGCCACACCAGAATACGGGCCTTGCCATGTCTCATAAAGCATAAATAGCCAGTCCGTAATTACAATCCTAAACAGCCGAAAAAACAATGATTCCAAACAGACAAACAAAAAAAAGAGCCCACCATACATGACCAACGCAACGATAAGAGAGGGAAAAAAAAGCATGCGTTCGCTCGACCACAATAAAACACAAGTCGGTCAGCGGTCATGCCCATTAAACGTCACAAACATGTACAAGCGGTATTATCCAGTATTTCCAAGTCCCCCCGCACCAACCCCCCATTCCGTGCTTTCGTAGCCAATCGTACTCATCCATCGTGATACACTTCGTTTCCGTTGGGCGACTCGATGCCATCACCCGTTACGTCTGCCGAGATTCCACGTCGTGTAGCTCAGCCGCTGCACATGACGCATGACTCGGGATTCTCAATGCTGCCTGTCAGAGGATATTGGTATTAGTAAATTAAAATAGCATTTTCTTCCCTCTTTACCACTATGACGTAATCTTATCTGGGGTGGTGGCTTTGCGGGTGGTGGTTTGCCGTTGGCACTTACAAGCAAGAACAGCTTCAGAGTAAATGTCGCGCTCACGCTCTCCGCTGTCTTCGTCACCGTCTTCTGATTGTCCCTCGCGCTTGGTACCAGGCTCGACCAGCTCTTCGTCCTTGACCTTTTCTGAAGGCTCCGTAGGGAGAACCTTGGGGCTATCACCCTCCTCGACGTCAGCCTTCATGGTGGCCGGTTTGCTGGGAGATGCAATCGGTCTCGAAGCAGCGGCAGGGGGAGGTGTGGTGCTTGGAGTAGGAACACCGTTAATGCTAACAGACTCGTTGCTGTTATCATTGTTCTTGCTGCCGCTGCCGCTGCCGCTGCCGCCCTCTTCATTCTTGATCTGAGCTGTTCGAGGCATCGATGACATGGCAGACATGTAGCTGGTGCCGGCAGGGGCTGTCCTCTTCTTTGGCACTCTCTCTTTGCTGACGGCAGAATCAGCAACCAGGAGCGCCTGCTGATCGACGGTAAACTGGATGGGCGCCGCTGCAGCTTGGGTGCGCAAGTAGTACATGCCCGTCTTGAGACCCAGCTTCCAACCAGCAAAGTGCATCGACGTGATCTTGCCCATGGTAGGATCCTTCATATGAATGTTGAGGGACTGAGACTGATCAATAAAGGCACCACGATCAGCCGCCATCTGCACAATCTGGCGCTGAGAAATCTCCCACACCGTCTTGTAGAGGGCTTTGATGTCGGCGGGGATGTTGGGGATGTTTTGAATCGAACCGTTCTCCGCAATGATGCGGTTCTTCATAGCATCCGACCACAGACCCATGTCGACGAGATCCTTGAGGAGCCAGGGGTTGACCACCTGGAATTCACCGGCCAAGACACGGCGCTGGTAAATGTTGGATGTGTATGGCTCGAAGCACTCATTGTTGCCCAGGATTTGGGACGTGGACGCCGTGGGCATGGGAGCCAGCAGCAACGAGTTGCGAATGCCGTGCTCCTTGATCTGCTCCTTCAGATTGTCCCACTCCCACAAGTCAGAAGGCGTGACGTTCCACATGTCGAACTGGAGAATGCCTTCTGAAGCGGGTGAACCCTTGAAGGTAGAGTAGGGGCCTTGCTCTTTGGCCAGCTCGACAGAGGCAGTCAGCGCAGCGTGGTAGATGGTCTCGAAGATTTTCTTGTTGAGCTCGCGGGCTTCGGGAGACTCAAACGGCATGCGCAGGGCAAGGAAAGCATCGGCAAGACCCTGGACGCCGACACCAATGGGTCGGTGTCGCATGTTGCTGTTGCGAGCCTCCACGACAGGGTAGTGGTTGACGTCAATAATCTTGTTGAGGTTGCGAACAACCACTTGAGTAACCTCGTGAAGCTTTTGGAAGTCGTAGCAGCCTTCATTGTAATCGACAAAGGCAGGCAGTGCAAGAGAAGCCAGGTTGCAAACAGCCACCTCGTCAGGGGCGGAATACTCGATAATCTCAGTGCACAGGTTGGAACTGCGAATGGTTCCCAAATTCTTCTGGTTGCTCTTCCGGTTGCAGGCATCCTTGTACAGCATGAAGGGGTTGCCCGTCTCGGTTTGCGCCTCGAGGATGGAATACCAGAGCTTCTGGGCACGAATCGTCTTACGGCCGCGGCCTTCGCGCTCGTATTTTTCGTAGAGAGCCTCAAACTCTTCGCCGTAGCAGTCAGCCAGGCCAGGGCACTCGTTGGGGCACATAAGAGTCCAGTCGCCATTCTTTTCCACACGCTTCATGAAAAGATCGGGAATCCACAGAGCAAGGAAGAGATCGCGAGCACGCACTTCTTCCTTGCCGTGGTTCTTTCGTAGATCAAGAAACTCAAAGACGTCTGCGTGCCAAGGCTCCAAGTAAATAGCAAAGGCGCCAGGTCGCTTGTTGCCGCCCTGATCAACGTATCTGGCCGTGTTGTTGAAGACACGAAGCATGGGAACGATGCCGTTAGATGTGCCGTTGGTGCCGGCAATGTACGAGCCGGTAGCACGAATGCGGTGGGCGTTTAGGCCGATGCCACCAGCCATCTTGGAGATCATGGCACACGTCTTGAGAGTGTCATAGATGCCATCAATGCTGTCGTCCTTCATGTCGACTAGGAAGCAAGAAGACAGCTGGCATTGAGGCGTACCAGCGTTGAAGAGCGTGGGTGAAGCGTGTGTGAAAAACTTGCTGGACATGAGGTTATACGTCTCCAAAACGCGATCAATCTTGTCTCCCCAGATGCCGACGGCGACACGCATTATCATGTGCTGAGGTCGCTCGACAATTTTGCCGTTGAGCTTGAGAAGGTATGATCGTTCTAGGGTCTTGAAGCCAAAATACTGATAGTTGAAGTCTCTGTCGTAGACAATGGCAGAATCAAGCTCCTCCCTGTGTTTCATGACGCACTCGTACGTCTCTTTCGAAATCATTGGTGAGGCACGGTCATTCTTGGGGTTGACGTAGTGATAGAGATCGCTGACAACGGCTGACCATTGCTTCTTGGTCTGCTTGTGCAAGTTGGAGACGGCAATACGAGCCGCGAGAATGGCATAATCGGGGTGCGTGACTGTCATGTAAGCAGCGGTCTCGGCGGCCTAGTTGACAGAGGAGGGGTGTAAAACATTAGCTCTGTTTTTGTTCTCCGTATTTGATTTCACCAGCCATGCTTAAAAAAAAGGGTGAGAGGAAAAGATGAAAGGGGAATAAAAGTGCCAACTTACGAGATCGTCCAGCTGAACTGTAGTGACGCCACCATATACACCCGAGATAACCTTTTGGGTAATGGCTACAGGATCAACATGGTCGACATCCAAACCGTAGCACAGACGGGAGACACGGGCTGTGATTTTATCGAATTGGACGCGCTCTTGGCGACCATCTAAAAGAGAGGTTAGCAAGAGATTAAATCGTTGGGACCGTAATTCTCGAGACTGACCTCGCTTTCTGACAAACATTGTGACGAATGCTGTGTGTGTGTGTTTGCGTGGTTGCGAGACAAGAAAGAGGACAAGAAATAGGCAAAGAGGGAGAAGGCAAAATCTATCTCTCGTGCAAGTGTCTACCAGAGCACAAGCAAAGATGCCGCAACTCAATACAGCAAAGCAAGAGTCGCGCTGGATGAATCGTCGAAAGAAAAAGAACCGGCCGCGTCACGAACGAGCTGGTTGGCGGGTTTGGGTTGTGTAGGTATAGAGTTGGAAGGAAAAGAAAGCAGGAGCCGACGGACAAGGGAAAGCCTTCTTAAGTGCAACGCGTGTTTTGCAGCATTGGACGCCCCCGACGCGTCCTGGCCGTTGCTAGCGCGACAAACAGGGCCGAGCAACGCCGCAGCGCACCGCACCGTTCTTCTGATGGAATTAATAAATCATAAATAAAATCCAATCCAATCTAGGCCAGTCGCTCCAGTCAGTCCGCCCAGTCCAGTCAGTGCAGTTCAGTCGGTCCAGTCCCGTTCAATCACGAGCCCCACGTCTGCCCAGCCTTAAAATGGGACTGCTTGATCAGCAACAAGCTCCTGGGTGCGCGAGCGCAGGGATGGACTCGATTCACGCGGCGCGGCTCCGAATTTCCCGCGAGTACCTTTTGGCAGAGCTGGCTCGGACAAGTCGAGCTTCTTCGGCTTGGACGTTACGTCGTTGACAACAAACCGTGTTTTTTACCGTCTTGTCCGCGGGGCACATTCTCGTACTCACTCGCTTCACGCGTGGCGCGATGTCACGTGAAAACTCATGCATTATTAATTGAGCGGCCGGGTCAGGTGACTGTGTAGGAGCGCCTTAGACAGTGCGTACATCTACCGCATGTCGTAAATGGCACTGTATCCGCGGCACGCACTTTGAGACTTCATCTCTAGTCGTCAAGGCGTAATGTAATGACTGGCAGCATGGTACTTTGCATGACGTGAACAAATACGAAAAATACTCGACAAGAAAAAGAAAATCCATGCCTTTTCTGTGGAGACAAAACAACAGGATAGAAAAGCTCTTCCCATGATACCCAGAGCTCTCCCACATTATTTGTTTTCGTCAAAAGCTCGTCTCATTCGTCCACTGCTGCACATGTCGACCATGGCATCACCAGCCTCGCAGTCTGACAAGCTGCCCTCGTATACCCCGAGATATGTCGATGTGAGAAGTTATTCCAAAAGACGACGCCATCCAGAGCTCTCCTTCATCAACACTTCTCCCGCGCTCCCCCACGGCCCATGACAAAAAGTCCCTGAACGAGTGCGCCGTTGGAATCTCGACTAACAAAATCACACCAGATCGGTATCAATCTCTCGGATCCCATCTTCCGGGGCTGCTACCACGGCCATCAGAGACATCCAGATGATCTGGCCGGCGTCATCGACCGGGCTCGCCAAGTAGGCTGCACCAAGCTCATCATTACGGGTTCCAGTCTTGAGAGCTCCCGCGATGCCGTTCAACTAAGTCAAGAGTACCGTACTGTTTTTCTCCTGAAGCCCTCTCCCCTTTATGAACGCTCTTCTCTCAATCTTTCATGTCTACAATTATATAAAAACGACTGACACGTTTTCGTAGCCGGAACATGCTACGCCACCGCAGGCATCCATCCCTGCAGCAGCGCCATCTTTGGCAACCCCGACATCAACAGCAACAGCAGCAGCAGCACACCCTGTGAACCAGATTCCCATGCTCCCATGCCAGAATCCCACCTTCCCAACCCACAAAGCTCAGCCGCCACCATCACCCAGCTCAGATCCCTCATCGCAGAGGCCCAATCCCCGCCAAACCGCCTCGTCGCCCTGGGCGAATTCGGCCTCGACTACGACCGCCTCAACTACTGCAACGCCATCCTCCAGCGCCACTCCTTTGCCGCACAGCTCCAGCTCGCCGCGTCTCTGCACCCACAGCTGCCCCTTTTTCTGCACTCCAGAGCCGCCCACGCCGACTTTGTGGGCCTGCTGAAAACGACCTTTGGGGACCGGCTCGAGAAGCTGGAGAGGGGTGCCGTGGTGCACAGCTTTACAGGCACGCTGGATGAGCTGCACGAGCTGATGGACCTGGGCCTCTACATTGGCATCAACGGGTGTAGTTTCAAGACTGTCGAGAACTGCGCCGTCGTGCGGGCCGTGCGTCTGGATCGTCTCATGCTGGAGACGGACGGTCCGTGGTGTGAAGTGCGGCCCAGCCATGAAGGCTTCAAGTATCTGCTCCAGAAGGCCCAGCCGGAGCAGCAACAGCCCGCGCAGAATGGTATCCCCTCTGCTGTTCCGGACGCTCTGCCGACGCCAGCCGAGCACCCCGCCGCAGGACAGACCAAGAAAACAAACAAGACCAAGAGCAAGAACCAGAAGAAAGAGCCCCTCATCCCGGACCGGTTCAAGATAGTCAAGAAGGAGAAATGGGAAGAGGGCGCCATGGTCAAGGGGAGGAATGAGCCCTGCATGATTGAGCGGGTGGCTACGATAGTGGCGGCCATCAAGGACGTGAGCGTGGAGGACGTGTGCGAAGCGGCGTGGAGGAATAGCATTCATGTGTTTGGTCTAGAGAGGATGGATGGAGATGGAGATGAAAAGCATGGCTAGATACAAATAGGACGGTTGTTTGCTCGCCATGCTAGTGGAAGATTAAAAGAAAACAGAAAAAGAAAGAAGAAAAGAAAGACAGAAATATATATATAAAAAAAGAAATAAGAATATAAAAAGAGAAAAGAATAGAAAGGAAGAAAGGAAAAAAGTAAAAGGAGGTACATGGAGGAGGACAGCAATAGTAATTGGGTATAACGCGTCATGGGGACCATAATTAGAGAAACAATATGACAACAAAAAAGAGAACAAAAAAAAAGACCTATCCAAATGCCCGCCTATTCATCCCGTATGAAAAAAAAGAAAAAAAAGACCCAACGCCATAATACCATGAATGACAGATACCATAAATGATAGATACCATGAATAACAGACATCATAACCCTGAGCCCTTGTGCCCCCGTATTAGTCCATGCCGAACCACGCCAGTCGTGACGGCGTCTTCCCCCGTCATCCATCCCGGCATGCGCTCGCCATCCACGATGCCCGCCTCAACGAGCTGGCGTATGCCCGCAAAGACATGCGGTCCCTGAAAGTTGATGCGTACGAGGGGTCTCCACCGCGAGAAATCTTGGTCGTCGTCGTCCTCCTCCTCTCCCGCTCTATCCCCCAGGGCGTGCCGCAGCGCCGTGTCCATCTTGCTCTTGCGCCGGTCCGCCCGTCGGTTGATGCGATCGTCGTCGTCTTCCGAGTCCGGCATGTACACGCCGTCGACGGGGGGGTAGGGATCCTGCATGATGATTTCCAGTTTCTCGATGCCTTTCCCGTCCGTCATGATGGCGGAATCGCCGAAGCGAGCCTTGGCGACCGTCTTGGCGCGTTTCGCTGCCCGCTGATGCTGCGATAGAGGTCGCTGGCGTTTTTGGCCACCGTCGGCAAGAGATGACTCCCTGGATAGGGGAGGCGTGGGGAGAACCGTATTCAGGGGGGACTTCTTGTCCTTTTCGTTGGCGTAGATGCTCCAGCCTCCACCAGCGGCGTTGCTGCGCCCGGATCCTCGCTTGTCTAATATGGCCTCAAGGTTCCTGCTCACCAGGCTGGTTGGCTTGAGGGTGTAACGCTCGCGAGGCCTGGAGAGGGCCTGCGGCACGCCATTGGCTATCAAGCTGTGAAGGCTCTTGGATTCGCCGTGGCTGATGGGACCCGTGGCCTGCGCCCTGGTGATGTACAGGGCGGGCGATCCGTTGGGAAACGCCAAGTAGATGGTGCGCGACGAGCTGAAGTTGGTGGTGTTGCTACTGGCATTCAGTCCTGAGAGAGCCAACTCGGTATTGTACGGAGACTCAATGGCAAAGATGCGCAGCAGCAAGAGCGGGAACTTTTTGGGTCGGGAAAAGTGGTAGTGTGCCTTGATGTCGGGAAGAACCTGCTCCTGCAGGCTCTGCAGAAAGGTCGACGGATGGAAGCGCGGCAAGTTGAGGCTCTTTTCATCCACCTTGATCACGTCGTCTTCGGCGTTCTTGTCGGGGAGGATCAGCGGCTGGATCTTGTAGGCCGTCCATTTTTGCGATGTAGGGTGCTCGTCCAGGTAGGTAAAGTCAATCATGGCAAGCTGGTAGAGCGTGAGGCCGTGGCGCCAATCGCCTTCGAGAATGCGGCTGACCACATCGCGACGAGAGCCCCTCTGATCCTGCAAGTCTGTGTAGAGGTCGCGGAGTTCCTCGATGGATTGACAGGGCGGATAGAGGTCCGTCGCATCGTCTGGTGCGGCGGTATTGCTGTCGTTGTGGTCGTCAGTCCTGGGCGGAGCCAAGTAGGGCGCGGTAAAGGCCAGAGACTGGCCGTCTAGCCAGTCAAGAGCGAGAAGAATGAGGGCCTCGCGCGACAAGCGGCTGATGGTTTTGACGACGGCTGTGTTGGAGGATTCGACGCGCAGAGAGGAGGGAAGTCGAGATTTGGTGGCAATGGAGAGGCGGGACATGGCAAAGCGAAGCGGAGGGCCAAAGAGCGCGCGACGCGATGAGGCTCTTTATTTTTTTTGTTTCAAGAAGGATGCATTAGAGAAGCTAGGAACATGGTATACCGCGTGTATGGAACCCAAGACGGTTCTGTGCTGAAGCGAGACGAGAAGCAGGCGAAGTGATGAGACTTGGCAAAAGATTGAAGAAGATTCGAGGTTGAAGCCTTGTCGGTTGCCCCACCTCGTCCAAACAACAAAGGGACCAAAGGCGGACACTGGACGCCACCGCGCAGCCACGACGCGTCTGGCCTGCCGCTGCCGCGAGAGGGGTGTGGCTCCAGCCTTTCAACGGTCGAGACGTTGGCGTTGGCAGTTGGTCACGGGACTTTGGCGCAGCTCGAGCTTCATTTCGACAGCGTCTTTGGCGACGGGTTGCTTTGCTTCCTGATGAAAATAGTCGAGGTTACACGACCGAGGAATCTGCACCACGGCTCACCGGTTTCTTTACCATGCCCCGGTGAACATGGTCGCCTGTTCGCACGTTTCCATTGGATGACAACACATGGCACGTCACACGAGCACTTGACTGCCTGCTGGTATAAAAGATGCCATTTCCCCGCCCCCTCTTGACTATATCTGCAACCTTCTTGAAAAAAAATTGTCTTCATCGCCGACATTCTTCCTCTCAGTCTTTGATGCCAATCGTTGAGATGGGTTTTCGTTACACGACTGTCAAGTTACCGTCTTTAGTGAAGCAGGAACCTCGACCTTGATATTTACAGATGCAGTGTGCCAACATCTGACGGTGCCCGTTCCGGGCCAGAAGTCTGAGTGGTTCGCTATTGAGCATACGCCTCGGGATCTGATCTCGCACATCGCACGATTTCATTCATTACTGTCTACGGACTCAGAAGGGGTATTGCAGTAACGTTGGATCTGACGAGTTTTGGATGGCGTACCGAATTGTGCACCGCACCAGCATTGCCAAATTCCAGATTCTAAAGCGGCCCGGACAAGCACAGAATGTAAGTCATTTCGGCATACACTAAACCTTTATGTGTGCACGAACTAGATTGTGAGTTGAAACGGACAATGGAGCGACCAAGTGTGCAACTGTGTGCCGCGAAACGACGGGATCATTGCTATCGAGTTTGAAACCCATGAGCGGCTGCCGTTTCGGTGAGCGAGATGAAGTATTTTACACATTTCATCCACTTTATAGAGAGAGAGACGCACACACAGGAAGTCGGGAGTCGGTTTACAGGCAAAACAACCATCTGCAAAACAGATCTGGTCTGCGCGCATTCGCAGCCGGAACCAACATCCTTGCTTTGCGAAGCCGTGTAAGTTGATTGGCCAACAAGTCCACGAGGCGTGCTCATCGTGCATCTCCAACACAAGCTTGGTCTTGATGATCCTTTTTTTGTCCTTGATTGGGAAACCTCCCGATGTCGGCACAATGCTGTTGGGTTTCGACAGAAGGAGGTTGGTAGATTCAAAGAATTACCCGGAGGAGGTCCCGCAGCTTCACGGACTTGATGACGCGTTCACTTTTGGCGTGCAAGTTGTCTGCATGACGCTTGGCTGGAAGCAGTTTGCAAATTACACAATTACAATACAGATTTGAAATACAGGATGCCCAAGGCACTTTCGTACACCGAAGCAAGCATCTACACTCTACTTTTCACTCTTTACAAGTCGCAGGTGCAACACTCCATCAAAACCAGACCACAGTCAGTCATGACGTATTCGTCATCATTGGCTTACAAGCCATATTTTCTCCTGCCAAGGACCCCGCGTCCATTGCTCTTCTGACGTATCCTAATTGGTAAGCCGTATCAATTCGCTCGTCAATGAAAACGACGATTGGCAAGAGGGCTACCACCAGATAGGAGTGCCAATCAACCACCTTGTCATCTTGACAATCTTGATAGCCGGTGGCGAGACATGGTCGTGGCAAAGAATGTTCCCGCCTCGATACGCTGAACCAGGGAACAAGTCTCTTCTTGTTCGCCCTGTACTGGATGAAGGAAGCTGCAGACATAGACATGTGTCGGCACGATAAGAAATGACCGCAGATGGCGTACATGTCTGTAGCGTCCCACGTCATTTGCTCACCCGTCGGGAGCCACGCTGCAACGAATGGACTTGTCTCGGGTTTTCTATTCTTTCTTTCTTTTTTTTTTTTTTTCGTGACTGTCTGCAGGCTCTTGGCACAGCATTGTTCAGCACGTGTGCGTGCGTCTTTGTCCAACCATTAAAAACCATCAACAAGGGCCGGGGGTCAAGGGGTCAGTCCATGCACAAAAAGGACCCAATCACCGATTCGTCCGACGACGGACGAACTCATGGCTTGGGCGCGGGACAGACAAATGTCTCAGGGACAGATTGCTGGTTTCTTAGCGGCAATCATGTGATTGAGGGCGAGGGCAGAGTGCAGGATTGCAGCAGGAATGCCGACAGGTCTGCAGCGCCTGCGCCTGCATGCGTCGCGTAACAGAAATTTTTGCACGATAAGACCTGCATGGCGCTGCTGGGAACTCGGCTTCTGCACCCAGATGGCCGCGATGGCCGCTGTGATTGGCCACAGAGGCCCACCAGGCGGAGACGTGTGCATCACTGGTGAGTGATTTCTAAGCACCCAGCCTGCTCACGGCCCAGCGCCCCAGTGCCCCAGTGCCCACCGCCCAGTGCCCCGATCGCTCCAGGCTAGTCTGGCCTCTATTTACAGCCGGCTAAAACCATTGCTCTTAGTGCGAACGTGGTGCTCGACTCTGGACTCTTGTTGGTGACTTGTGACTGGAGCTTTCCATCCCCGTCGGAGCCCCTCGGCTAGACCATCAGAGCAAGCAAGTCAATGCTTTTTTTTTTTGTCGCGCAAAGCCCGCTGCGACTCTTAATCAATCGGTCCGGCACTGTGGGTGCGTCCAACTTGCACCCGTCATCACCATTCGCTGTCGCCCACCACGAACCTCATCTCGTCTGCTTCGTCCTGCTGCACTGCACGACAAGTCATCGATCGCATTGAATAAATTTCACTGTTTATATCGACAAACTCGAGCTACGCTTCGCCTGTCGAAAAGCAAACCGATTGTCTGCCTACATCCTCGCCACCTCGTCGGCAGTTTAAGATTGGCGACAAAAAAAACGAGTGCACATCCAGTCGACTACCGCCACAAAGGAGTAAAGGAAAAAAACAGCCAGCCAAAATGTCGACATACAGTGGACGACACGGCCCCAACGTGTCGGCATACCTTCGCGACCTCAACACCATCAGCCCGCAGGACACCACCGCCGGTGCTGAAGATGGCTTCAACATGGAGGACGATCTTGCTCTCTTTACAAACACGCAATTCTTCGACTTTGACTCTGGCCAGAACACCGACTTTCAGGCCCAGCCCGTCAATGTCAAGGTCGATGTCGACGCAATTGCGCGACAGAACTCGACGGCATCCGGAGACGTGACTCCCATCCAAACAAACATCGGTGATTTGCCCAACTTGGACTTTATGTCAAGTGAGTCGAGACTTTTTCCCTCGTCCTCTTTTCCTTCTTTTTTTCTCCCTCTTGTTTCTCTTGGCTGTTCTTGCATTCCTCGCATTGCAATTTTGGGCCTGGCGAAGCTTGCGTTGTGTGCAACATTGCAAAGCATTGACGAGACGTTGTGTCTTGGAGCTTTGTTGAGTTGCCTCGGCGGCCGGGTTTGCAAGACGTGCCATTATCATGGTCGTTTCAATGCACAGAAATCATTCAATTATTGCACAAATTACACGACATGCACATTTGCTTCCTCATTCTGTCCTTTCTGCCCTCCGTCCTCCCCCACACCTCCTCTACCCCCTTTCGGTGCTACAAGTGCGACACACTACTCGCTGCTCTCGGCGCGCTCTGTTTTTTTCCGATAGGAATCCGTCACCCTACTGCGGACCTTGTTGCAACTGTTCATGTGTCAGAAGCGGGGCAAGCGGGGGGTCGGGCTCGATGACAAATGGTCAGCGATGGCGCAATTCCTCGTGACTTGCCTGCACGCAGGCCGCCACCAGCTGCAGCCAGCTGCACCAGCGCCACTACCTCTGCCTACCCGCTCTGCACGCCTGGACTGGGCTTTCTGTCCTGATGGGGTGTGGACTCAAAGTGTGGTGTGAGAGGATGGTTTTCCTTTTTTTTTTTTTTCGTGTTCTTTTTTTTCGTTGTTGCTTTTTTATATTCTTTTTTTCAATGTTCTTTGCCGTTTCAACCTTGACAATTGCATTTGCAAACGAGAAATGCCTCATTTCTCATACCTGATACACACTGGCTAACATGATTACTCCGCAAAAGGCGATTTCAACTTTACTGATTTTGGCGACGCATATGCCGCCCCACCCATGAACGCTTTCTCAGACGTTACGCAGGGATTCCAACCCCTGCAGCCCAATCATGTGCAGATGCCGCATCAGCAGCCGCAGTTCCGTCAAGGCCACGTTCATCCCGGCAACAAGACGAACTCGGAGGCCATGTCCACTGCCGTCGCCGCCACGCCCGTTGGCCAGCAGCTGAACTTTGAGGAGTCATCTCGCGTCGCCGCAGAGGAGGACAAGCGTCGCCGAAACACGGCCGCCAGCGCCCGCTTTCGCATCAAGAAGAAGCAGCGTGAGCAGGCTCTGGAAAAGTCGGCCAAGGAGATGACCGAGAAGGTCACTGCTCTCGAGAACAAGATTTCCCAGCTGGAGACGGAGAACAAGTGGCTCAAGAACCTACTCGTGGAGAAGAACGAGGGTAGTGAAGACATCACCGCCCTGTGGAAGGAGTTTACCAAGCACGCTGCCGAGAAGACAAAGACAACCACCAAGGCCGAGTCATCAACTTCCTGCGAGTCTGCGCAAGGTGACCCATGACGCAGCTTTCACTGGTGACTTTTATTTTCTTTAAAATTCTCTCCCCCTCATGTTGACTTTACACGAAAAACATTAGGCATTCACGCACGTGACCATGATATGATGACGTGCCATGGATTGGGGGGGAAAAACACATGGGCAGCTCGGGCATGATGGCCATTTGCTCAAGAGAGCTGTCCCCTCATTTCAAGGCGTTGGATGATGTTTACTTGGCTTCTGTCTTTTTTTTCTTCTTTTCTGAATTATGATGCTCGGTGGTGTTTTCATCTCTTTCGTTTTCTTCTTTCGTTCTCTTTTCTCTCTCTGTAAAAAGATTGCACTACCATCTACCACAGGCGGCGGCACTTAGCGATGTGATGTTTCTGCACTCTGAATATAGCGAGACGGGTGGGTGGGTTGCTTCTAGATCTGGTCATGGGCCGGCAGGGAGGGGGGTAGGTTTGTTTCAATCTACAATATGCATGCAGACGGGTATGCGAAAATGCCATCTATTGCTATATATACAAACTATGTTCTTTTTTTTTACCCTTTATTTACCCTTTTTTTATCCTTTTTTTATCCTTTTTTTTTTTACTTTTTTTTTACTTTTTTTCTTTTCAAATCAATATTATTTGATGCCTTACTACATGCCTCGCTGTAGATCATGCATGCCCTTAGTAGGACAAGCATGGCCTGTTTATTTATATACATACATATGTACATATTCACCGAACGTGATCCATGCATGCCCCCAGCAGGACCAACCTAGTTTTACGTACATATCCATCGAATCCTATCAACTGTAGCTGTAGCTGTGCCGGTTACAACATACATATGTATATGCATATATACATAGATGTAATATAATTTTCTACGCTTCTATACGTATATATTCAAATTCACACATAAAGTAAGGCGCGTCCTAAAACTCCACCTGCAATCATCCACTTACCCACTCGCTGCCTTCGTCAAACAACTTATCAGAAATAGCAACTACCGACTGTTCCATTCCTGGAACCACTGGCCTCTAGACACGGCGCACATATTTCAAGAACATATCATATCATGTATACAATGTCTATATATCTGACCAGACGCCCCGTCCCGTGTATAGTGTACAGCGCTTGTATAAAACGGCATGTCGCTCCGTAGATGCAATTCTCATCGCCAGTAGATCATCCTCCTTTGCCGGCAAACAAATGAAGAAAGAAAGGGAAAAAAAAAAACTAAAAAAGAAAAAAAAATGAAAATGAAAATCAACCACGGCTACAAGATCTGTTCAACGCCCCTATTCGCCCTGCCCATCTCGCCCTCCTTCCCTCCTAAGCACCTCCAAGCGCTGCTTATTCCGCTTCGCCAGGATACGCAACGCGTTCTCCTTCTCTATGGCAGCCATCTGTGCCCAATTCCCGATGCGGGACATGGTCCCGTCGGTGTTGACGACCAGGGGACCTAGGTGGTCTAGCTTGACGCTGGATCCGTCGCCCGAGACGTCCAGTTTGGTTGCTGTGTCGGCGGAGGAGGCGGATGGGAGGGCAAGCAGCGCGGGCTTGGTGGTGGTGGTGCTGCTGCTGCTGCTGCTGGCGGTGTTGGATGCATCGTGTGGTGCTGGAGGCGTTTCTGGGGGTGCGCCGTGGGTGGAGGACGATGAGGAGGCGGATGGGTTGTGGGAGGAGGACATTGCGGCGCGGATGGATGGGGTGGTGAGGCGTGTGGTGCGGCGGAGGAGATGAGGGAGCATTTTTTTGGGTTTGGGCCTGTTTTGCAAAAGGAACAGAAAAAAAGGA
>SRPT01000462.1:0-24932 GCA_018360205.1 Claviceps digitariae | reverse complement strand
AACCCCCCCCCCCCCCCCCGTTTCCAATTTTTTTTAAAAAAAAAATCAAGAAAAAACGAACAAAAACGAATAAAAACAAAACAAAACAAAATAAAATAAAACAAAATAAAACAAAAAACAAACAGCACCTTGACCAACAAATACCCCCAGTCCCTCATCCAACAACATCATGTGTCTCGACCCAACACGCAATTCCCTCCGGAGAGTACCAACTCACTCCGCTTCGAGGCTCTTCCGCCGCCACATTGCCCTCCCCACAGAGCCGCAAACACTCTACATTAGCAGCATATAGAGTCGTGTAGATGCCGGCGATTGTGACGGTCATGTCGTCGCGGTGGATGACGACGTGGACGGACTTGCGACTCATGACGTAATGTGTATGTATATGTGTATATATATATATATATATACAGGCTGGGCGAGGCTGAGCTGGGTTGATGAAATCTGAAGCTGCGGAGATAGCACAAGGATTGATGAAATCACAAGGATTGATATTGATGAAATGTCGGGACGGTCAGGAGGGATGCTTCTTTTCCCCAGCAGAGCAGCAGCGAGAGGTGTGAGTGAGAGTATTGCAGTCTGTTTGTGTCGTGATGTGATGTCTTGTGGCAAGCCGGCACCAAAAAAAAAGAAGAAAGAAGAAAGAAACAAATGTCACCCAGAGAACACAAAATAAATCAGCATCTTGGAATATATATCCTGTTCCTGACTGGAAACCCCAACCCAACTTTCCCCTCCCAACCCCTCACGCGCCCTGGGCTCCCCCGCGCTTTGTCCTCCAATCACCACATGCAGCACTCCCCATCAAATTGAATTTGATATATTTGAGGACAAGTCATTCCAAAACATTTCGCCATATAGTTTTGGTGCAAAAAGTTTTTGGAATTACCTACGACCCACTGTACCACAAACAAATCACATGCAGGAATCGAATCACCCGCAAAGTGCCACGACGAGACAAAAAATAAATAAAAAAAAAACACGCACCCAGACAGCCCCCAACTTGTACAATCCAACACCACACCACCACCACACCATGCCCCTTCGTGTTATTCCCATATCCAAACTCATTCGTCCAAGGCCCATATTCCCATCCCGCCCCCATCTCACACGCACCACCATGTCATCGACCTCAGCCCCCAAAAAAATCCGCGAATTCCTTGTCATCGTCCCCGACAAGCCCGGCGTCTGGAAGTGCGCGCGTATGTTTTCCCCATCTCTCACCCCCTCCCATCTTTCCTCATCTCATCCCTCGTCATGAAAACCCCCCCCCCCCCCTCATTTTTTCTCCCACACGCCCCACCGCAATAACAACAACGAAAAGAAGAAATAAAAAAAAAGAACACTGTCTCGCCCGTTGGCCCAGCTCAAATCTTATTTTTAACTCGCGCGCTAGGACTCACCTGAAGAACATGGCTCCCCATGTGGAATCGGGAAATTACAAAATGGGCGGTACGTACATACAATAGGGGCATGCCACTGTACATCACTTCACAGCTCTTCATATCAAGAACAGAGGAACAGGACCATGACACGACCGCAACTCATCGCAAAACGCAGCAACTGACATCGTGTCCTGGTAGGTGCTCTTCTAAACAGCGTGCCTGCCGGCGATGATCCTGCTGCGTTTGACTTCATGGGCAGCACGATTGTGTGCAAGGCAGAGACAAAGGAGCAGGTTCTTGAGCAGCTGAAGAATGATATATACGTCACGTCTGGGGTGTGGGATCTTAAAAAGGTGAGTTTGTCTCTTCCGTGGTGTGTGTGTGTGTGAGAGAGAGAGAGAGAGAGAGTGTGTGTGTGTGAGAGTGAGAGCGCGAGAAACCAAGTAAACAAACAAACAAACAAACAAACGACTGATCTTGACAAGGCCCAAATTTACCCCCTTTTGTGTGCATTTAGAAATACATAAAACCTCGGGGTTGACTTTCCAGCCACCCGAACTATTGGTATCAAACAATCCTGACCTTCCGATCCTCTCAAAGAAAAGAAAGGAAGAATGAAAAAAAAAAAAACGACCAAATCCCCCACATCCTTTCTTTCGTGTATTCGATTGTGCTCGTGCTTGTTCTACTACGAGCACAGTTTGCTGTTCGTATTCATTACTAAAAGGCTTGAAAAAACAAGCGCCCCCGCGAACAGATAAGCTCTTGACCATGGGTGAATCCAAAATCCTAATGTTCTCGGAAAAAAAGAATGCAGATCCAAAAAGCATCCCGCACACCCGCCCATAGCGTACAAACACACACGGAGCAGACACATCTCGTGACTAGTCATCCAGCTCTATCAACACATCATCCTCAACATGCGTCAGTCATCATCCCCTTTGACGCCTTCCTCAGCTGCAACCCTCAACTCGTAATTCAAGTCGAAGCATTCCGCGAGGAGCTCACTGACACTGCCCTGGCCTTCGGGAATATCGCCATTAACGACAAATCTGCCGTCTATCCGCATGTTGTCGAGAGAATTGAGCTGCATGGTTGTTAGAATGTCATCGGTTTGCCCTCTGAGTAGTAGGCGAGGCTTGTTTCGTACCTTCATACTATATGGATACAATTCTCGCACCGAGGTCACACCTCCGTTTTTCTTGACTTCTACCAGGCATCGTTTGAGCGTTTGTAGCTGGTTGTAAATTGGCAATAGAGCTTCCGATACCGGTTCCGAAGAGAGCATGAAAGAATAGATATAGGCATAGCTTCGACGAATCAGGTAAAGCATCGTTCGCTGTGTCCATAGATCGGCTGGACGCCCCTTGTCATCCAAGAAATTTCCGTTTACTCTGCTCTCGTCAATCTTATCCAATTGTCGCTGAAAGTCGTACAAATCGGTCTCGCGTAATGACCAAGCCTGGGTCAAGGACAATTTCTCCAAATCGTTTCGAATGCTCACGAGAGTATCATACGTAGGTCGCCATTGGTCATGGACAATTCCTTTTCTAGATAGAGGGGAGACATTTAGTTTTGAGGAAGAAAAAAGAAAGAATGGGGTTTCTTTAGAAAAAACAAAACGGACGCGGGGCGGCTTTTGTTGTACCTCTCCAAAACCATATCGGACCACTTCACGCATCTTTCGTAAAGCTCGCTAATATCGGCCTCTCCAGGACTTATGGTACCGTCTGCGAACACAAACTTGCCATCTTTGCGCTTCTCACCAAGCTCTAGCAACTGATTTTTTAATTTCCGAACCTCACTCGCCGAGAACTAGTGCTCACGGTGTTAGAGCAACAAATCTCTGATCCAGCATTGACAAAAAAAGTACAGCCGTTTTGCATTACCTTGGACTTGGTGTTGGCCAGTGATATCTGCCGCAGAATGGAGATGAGCTTCTCATGGGTGGCCAAGAGTGGCGCGCCGATACCTTCCAGGCGTTTGCGCAAGTTGTCTAGCATGTTCTGACATAGTGCCACCCTCTTCGACAAAAGCGTTAGCAGATAAGGCGAATGCCTTGCCTGCGATGCCTCCGTCGTTTGAGCCTGAGCGATGGCCTTTGCCGTCTCTTCCAAGGTGGACTTGATACTTTCCAAGTCCTTGGCCGAGTATAGTTCCGCCTCGGTCAAATGATCCAACAGTCTCTTGATAGTGGATGTTAGAGAATAGGCGGCCGGGGCCTCGTTGTTTCGTCCGATGGTGAGGTAGAATAGCGACAGTAGCTGGAAACAGCTCTCCAAAATTTTATCCACTATATTTTTTTTTAAAAAAAAAAATTAAAAAAGAAAAAGATTAAAAACTCAATCGTCAGCGGAAGCGCCTGAAAGGGCCGAGATGTTTCTGCTTACATCTGTTCTCCTCGTGGGTGTCGGATTCCGCTCGAACGTGATTGAGCTCTTTGACCTGCTCGATGGTCTGGTCGTACAGTGGTATGACGTCCTGACTGCGGATATATGTAGTTCGGTCTTGCTTCAACAGCAACAACTGGTCGCGAATGACACTGAGACGAGCCAGAATAGCTTGCTCCCGGACGTCCCGCGGAGCCGGTATAGCTGGGGTATCCATGCTTTTTGCGTCTGTTTGTCGCACACGTTTCGGAGGATTGCGATGCGAGAGAGGCACGACTGGAGGGGTAACTTGGCGTTGCGAAGGAGTCAAAGGAACGATGCTCGGCGGAGTGGTGGGCGGCAGCGTTGGTAGCAATGCGAGGTCCAGTGTCATGCAAGTTCACATGGAGGAGTAATTTTCTGGGGAGAAAGTCTCCGAGACTGAGCACGACCAACTCAACATGACAACCCCGTAGAAACTGGGGAGGGGGGCAAGTGGCGCTCGCGCGGGGAGCTGTCGAGGCGGAGGGGACGGAGGGGACGGAGGGGACGGAGGGGACGACAATCAATGGGAAAGATGGTGGACGTATGGTCACATACAGCGTACAGTCACGTTCCAAACGCTCACAATTTGTTGTCTTGATGATGATGCAATGGGTTCTCGCCCTGACTCGTCATCTGCAGGCAATCGACAGGGGCGCAACAGTTTATTGTCGGCTTCAGATGTCGAGCCGCAGAACAATGCCAAGCAGCAAGCATCAGATGCATCAGGTGCATGGACAGCACTGGAGCTTAATCCGGCGGGGGCAGGCCGTGTCGAGCCAGTGGGTTGTTGGTCACTGGTGTCACTGGTGGGCGGGTTGGTGGGCGGGTTTGGTGGAGTCTGGTCTCGCGGGCTGCTTGGAGCCTTGGACAGCCAGCCGCCTGCCGGTGGGAAACCGGTCTTGCCGGGAGAGTTGAGCATGTTCAGCTGGGACGCTTTTATACGTATGTCCATATGTGTATTTCCACGAGAATGAAGTCTCGTACATGTCGCATCGCACAGGTCTGACATGTGGCATTTCGACCAGAGCTTCTTGAGGGTCAATCGCCAACGAGGCTCAAGGCTGGATTCAGTGCTGAATACTTTGACGTAACTTGAGCCACTTGAGCCTTCACAATCCGCCCCTTGTTTCGTCATAATCCGTACCCCAGCAAGACTGGGCGAGCGCTCCAGTGCTATGATTGGCCACTCTCCATCCACCAATCACCACCCTCTCCGCTCGGCTGTGCCCCAATATCGCATATCGCTGCGCTGCACAAAACCGGCATGCGGAAAAACAAAAAAGGAGCCCCACCAACTTTAGGTCTTCAAGCCCTCCAGGCGAAATTTTGACCAGGGGCCATTTTCCTCGTGTGTGTGTGTGTGTTGCAGAAGCCGGCCGTGGTTTGCCAATCGTACTACTACTACCTCCGACCACGAACCTCGCTGCAGACTTGTCGTTCATCCAACCTCCCACCCACGACAAAAATCTACACACAATGTCTAACGCAGAGCTTGCTTCGTCGTACGCGGCGCTGATCCTGGCCGACGATGGCGTCGAGATCTCGGTGAGTCGTGTTTTGCAATGCAAACAAACAGCACACATCCCATGGCGATCGACGGCGACAAGGAGGATTTTGATGCGATTTACAACCGGCGCGATGAGACTTGCGTGACGAACAATGTTTTTTTTTCCCCCTCGGGCCAAGGATCTTGAAAGATGCATTATCTGGCGGTGGAAGTTCACGTCTCCTTTCTCTCGCGGTCGATTTGAGACATCCACCTCGCGGCGCATGGGATGCCCTATGTTTTTGAATATCAAGGAATAGACTAACTGATTCGTTGTTGGACAGGCCGACAAGCTGCAGGCCCTGATCAAGGCTGCTGGTATCCAGGACGTCGAGCCCATCTGGACTTCAATCTTCGCCAAGGTACGACGACGACGACAACGTCCCCCCCTCCATACCACTATACCGCCGACTTGAAGATGGTTACAGAATTAGAGGTCGAATGGCACAACGGACACCGACGCTGACTTGAATAAAAACCATCAGGCTCTGGAGGGCAAGGACATCAAGGACCTGCTCGTGAACGTTGGCTCAGGCGGCGGTGCTGCCGCCCCCGCTGCCGGTGGTGCTGCCGCCGCCAGCGGTGACGCCGCTCCCGCCGAGGAGGAGAAGAAGGAAGAGGGTACGTCCTACTCGCTGACGCAAATCCACGAAACTCCCCCCTCCACCCCGTTTTCGAAGATTCGTCACGGCGGTTCCCCCCCTCTGCCTCGTACAAAACCCCCCTTTCAAATCACGAATCAAATCACTAACACCCCCCACAGAGAAGGAGGAGTCCGACGAGGATATGGGTTTCGGTCTCTTCGACTAAACGAAATATCACAACCGACTGTTTTCCTTGCCCCTCTTTTCTATTTTTTTTTCTCTGGGTCCTTCAAACTCTGCATGGCTGGCTTCGGGGTTCGCAAAAATCAATCAATTCGTACAGGATGGAGGGATTGGGTTGTGCATATTTTTTCCTACAAAATATCCCTGCGCTGCGGCCCTGGACAGAGGTAGCTTACGTTTCATATACGAGTAATATGACGTGAATGCACTTCCAAAAAAGAAAAGAAAAGAAAAGAAAATTCAAAGAAACCAAAAAGAGACCAATTTTTTTTTTTTCATGCGCAGCAAAAAGTTTTTTTGAGTAATCGGAGTTACAATTACGGTGTGGGGAGGGACACATGGCGACCGAAAAAGGTCTGGCCAGTACAAGGTTTCGGGAATTGTGGAATTCATCATGTTGATGTGTAAATGTGTTTTGCATTCATGGCTGGTTGTTGACATGTTCCCGGGCTTTTTCTGCGTATGACGTGTCGTCTGACTCTAGATTGCTTCAACTCCATGTGGCGTTATTTATTTGACCATGGACGCTATCCGCCGCTTCTTTTTTTTTTTTCTTTCACTTCACCACAAATGCCCACTCCATGCCATTCATTCCCCTTTACTTCACAATCAAGACTGCCGACGGCACTAAACCCGCCTCCTTCAACGTCTTGGACATATCCGTATGCCCCTCAAAAACCTGCCTCGGAAACGTAGTCGAAAAACTCGATACTATGAAGCCTGTCTCCTGCTGCAACTGCAGTGCCAGCTCAAACAAGGTCGTCTCCGCAGCCAATGTCTTGATCAGGTTGCCGTTTGGCGTCTGAAGTCGCAGCTTCGCCTGACTGTGATCAGCCTTGGGTCTCGCGGGTGCGGCTGGGCCTGCGGATGTGGATGCGAGAGCCGAAGATCCAGCGTCGAGTTCCGGTGCTCTACCCTCTCTGGCAGCCTTTGCTTCCTCGGCTTTGCGACGCCGTTCAGCCTTGTCGGCTTCAATCTTGGCCTTGATGCGCTTCTTGGCGTCCAGGTCATCTTGCTTCTCCTGGCGCTTGCGTGCGGCCTCTTTGATTTGTTCTTTGCGAGCGAGTTCTTCTTTAAGATCTTGACTCTCTTTGGTGGCCTTTTGCCGAATTTGCTGGAAGGGAGTCAGCAAGTACGGTCTAGCATTCCAAAAGTGAGGCCCCCAAGACGCTTCGGAAGGCATCTTGAGCCTCAAGAGGTAACCACTGACCTCGTTTCGTTTTGCATCCTCCTTGTCTTGTACGGACAGAGCAGACCGCTTGGCCTTGAGACGCTCGCGCAACTCGTCGAGCTTCGCTTTCTTCTCTTCCTCCGTCAAAGGAGCAATCTCCTCTGTGGACTCGGAAAAATCGGTGTGATCCCTAGTAGAGGAGTTTCAGCTTGATGTTCTGTTCTGTTTCTACATGCTCTCATTCATCCTCTCATTTTTCAGCGCAACAACGGGGGGACAGAATAGCCATACGTCTTGGTCGCGTGAAAGGTGGCCAAATCATGGTTACGGAACTTCTTGCCACACTCGTTGCAAACTAATGAGCGAGCAGTGCCTGTCTCGAGCTCGGCAATCTTGGCCTTGGTCTCGGCATCTTCCTCGTCGTCATCGTCTGCTGATTTGCTCGTCTCTGCTGCCTGGATTTCGTCGAGGGACTTGTCTTGGTTATCTTCTAGCCATTGTAGAGCACCTTGAACTGTAGATGATGCAAGTTAGCTATCCCGCCTGTCATGACGCGCGAGTGTTTCTTGCTTTCGGCTGGGAAGTTGAAACGTACGACCACCGCTTTTCTTGACGGCGATTTCGGCTCTGGTCTTGTCAAAGCCCATCTCCGTGAGGGCCTCCAAGTCGGACGGCATTTTTGTTTATTTTATTTTTTACAAAATAATCGAGGTTTGTCTTTTGAATTGGGAGAGGATCTGTACTGTTGGGAGATGGCGAGACGGTTGTGTTTGCGGTTGTAAGTTGGAGGGGTAACGATGTGGCAGTGATGTCTGGTCTGGTGCTGTTGCTGTGGTGGGGGTAAAGCTCATAGCACCCAAGCAGTTCAGCAGTGACGTTGAACGTTCGCGTTGAAGGCTGACGACGTTGACGGGTGTATGAAATAACAAGTGGGGAAGCAAGATCTAATGTTGTCGAGGTGGCGCAAGCCAATTCCAAGGTTGAATCCCGATGCCGTCTTGTTCGGTGATGAATGTCTGGTCGACTGATGAACCAGACCAATTACCAGACCGTAGGCAGCACGTCATGCGTGGCCAGACAGCCGCTGGGTCTACAACTGTTACAGCTGTCAGCGAGGAGGAAGGCAGACAATAGACCGGACAGCACAGGTGGGGCAGTCGTGGCGGGTGCTTGCTAGGGTCTGGCTGGACCTGGGTCTTGGTGGGAGGCCTGGGTGCATTCAATCTTCACGGGCCCCTTTCTATTGACCTTATGGCTGGGCCCCTGGGTCCCCTGTGTCCCCTGGGCCCTCGCTGCTCATCAGTGCCCAGGCCAGCGAATATCGTCTGTTGTCGGGGTCGTCACTGCATGTGATCGGGTACAGGGCTTCAATCTTTACAAACCAGACTCGACCACGCCCAACCTTGGATCTCCTCCTCTCCTCCTCCTCCTCCTGCTCCTCCTCCTCCTCATACCTGGTCCAGATTGTCTGCAGCCGTGGTTTGCGACCAACCCGCTGTTCCGTATCTTCTGCAAGTCACCTCTCCTTGCTTCAACACGAAATAGGTAAATACTGTACCTAGGTAGGTACCTCGGAGCAGCAATCAAGCACCCGTCCCGAGTCCAGTCCAGGCACAGACAGACGGGCGGCCACGGAGTCGCAGACAGACAGGCAGACCCAGCCCCGTGCCCATCGTGTCCTCAACCTCGACTTCTGTGCGCCCGGCGACTGACATCTCTGCCTAGTCAGCATTACCGACGACGATAATAGCCAACGTCGAGCCAAACACCCAACATCCATCTGACCTTTTTCCCATTGCATTCTCGCTTGCATCCTCGCACGTATCCGCACACCATGTCGGTCGACGTCCTGCCTCTCGAGCTGAGCTTCATCCGTACGTGCACATCATGATGCCATCGGCTCCATCCGCATCGACTCTCACCGCATCGACGCTCTTACCGCACATCCCGAAACTTACATTTCACAGGACCCTTCACAGTCGAAGTCGCACGCACCCTCACGATCCGAAATACAAGCAGCACCCCCGTTGCCTTCAAGGTAGGCCCATATGCTCACGCGCTCCGATAGCTTTGCGCATTTGAATGTGTTCCTTGCCATGACTCACCGCCTTTTTCGTTTCCCCCCATTTACTGCCCATCCCATGCATGACGCTGGACAATTGACGTGTCGTTTGGCAGGTGAAAACCACTGCTCCAAAACAGTACTGCGTCCGTCCCAATGCGGGCCGCATTGAGCCCGGAAACTCGTTCGATGTCACAGGTTGGTGCCTCATTTCTGATTTGCCCCTGACCTGGCAGCGCAAATACAATCAGTACTGACGAATCTGTACCAAGTTCTTCTTCAGGCTATGAAGCAGGACCCTCCTCTGGACGCCAAATGCCGCGACAAGTTCCTCGTTCAATGTGCACCCATCAGCCCCGACCAAGACTTTGCGAGCATCGCCACTGTTTTGGAGACGGTGGATAAATCCCAGCTCACGGAGCGCAAGATTCGTGTGAACTGGCTTGCTGCCAATGGAGAGGCCGCTCAAGAGACTGGTTCTCCCATTGCAACTCTGTCTACGCCTATCAGGGCCACTGCTGCAAACGGGGTGGGTTTTTTATTTTTCTCTCCTCTCTCGCGTCTCATGGAAAGAAAAAAGTCCATGTGTGGGCAACATGACTAACTGAGATCGACCGTCTCTATCTGTCCAGGCCGTTGATACCCCCGATGCTTTCCGGTCATTCTCCTCACCCAGCGCAGGCCATACGAATGCCACGCCTTCCTCTGCCGCTCCACCCCACACATCTGACGACGCTGCCGCCGCTCAAGAAGACGAGGACGCAAAGTCCATTGCCAAGAGCAAATCCACCGTGTCTCAAGCCGCCACCGCCGTGTCCGAATCCGCTCAACTGACGTATGAGGAGCTCAAGACAAAGCTTGCGCAGGCCGAAACTCAGCTGTTGAACCTCAAAGACGGCGGCCTGCGCCAGCGCAACGTCAAGTCCTCTTCTTTCAGCGACGAAAAGACGCTCACAGGACAGACCAAGCAGGCTGTTAAGGAACAACCCGAGGGTGTATCTGTGCAGATCGTTGCCATCCTATGCCTCATAAGCTTTTTGCTTGCCTACTTCTTTTTCTAGACCATGATTGGGAAAAGACCATGTCAGTAGTACGGCGGACAGAGCACAGAAATGTGCTTCCACGATGCAACTTTCTTGGCGAGGTCAAGCAGCTTTTTTTTTTTTTTTTTTTTTTTTTTTTTTTTTTTGCTTTGCCTTTTTTTAAAAGTGCTGTCTGGCCTTTTATCAAACGACGACATACCATTGCTGCGGAGGAGGAAGTGACGACAGGACTCTGAACAGACAAGAAAGAGCAGCTAAGTAAGCGATGACGGCAGGAAATACGGAAAAGGTGGCAGGCAGACGGGCGGGAGAACAAGAACACCGAGATGATGGCCATGGCCATGGTTATGTTTTGTTGCTGCCAGCCGATGTATGGAGGGCGTCAACAAGCACGGGGGGTAATTGAGTTCCTAGGTACCGAGGTACCTTGCGTTTGCCTCTGCCTCTGCCTTTGGCATTTGTACTGTACTTGATTAGCGACGCGTTGTATGGCTGCCTTTTCGTTTTATATCTATAATGTGAATTTCTCGTGTTTTGGTTTGGCTATGCTCTGTGGTGGTGGTGTGCGTGCATTGAAGCGTGGGGGTTACGTATTTGGAGGCAAGATGATGAAGATGGGATCGTCTTTTTTTCGCATTTACTCCTTTCTCTTTTTTTTTTCTCTTTATCTTTATTATTCTCCTCCTCCTCCTCTCCTTTTCCTTTCGTCCCCTCTTCTTCTTCTTCTTCTTTTTTTTTTCCAAAAATAAAAATAAAAAAATAAACTAAATCCCCTCTTCAAAACACCAACATAAAAAACAGCTTCACCAAAATCCCAACTTCAGAAGCATCCAAAGCAACCCCCGGCACGGCAGCCAAAACACGCACCATGGCACTAGACGAAACGGTTCAGAAGCAGCCTGACTGGGCACACATGGCGTAAATCAATACAAGCACACTAAGAAGTATCGAGATTGCATGTATGGTCACAACACATGACATGCATACACGCACACCGCCATCATGTTGGCATTTGTGGAACGGATGCGCACGACAAAAAATGGCCTTGTTTACTAAACACGCTACCCTGTATGTCGTTTTGCAGGAAGGGATTGTATTGTATGCAAAGGACTAAACATTGGTCCTCTTTTTTTTTTTTTTTTTTTTTTTTTTTTTTTTCTTCATGGCTGGATTTTATACGACTATGCTGTTTGATGGTGCTCAAGCATAAGGTGCTGGGGCTTTGAATGGGATCTCATACAGGCGCTTATACAGCGCGGAGGGCTACGGCTCAGCAGACTGTTGAGCTTTCAGACCGCATGCGTGAAAGAAAAGGATGCGCGTCAACCATCAGGCGCTGCTTGTTTCGCATGCGCACCATCGGTGATACGGGAGTCAGAAGTCAGGAGTCAGCATCCAGTATTCAGCATCCACAAGCATGGATTAAGCACAGAGTGACTACGAGTAATAATAAAAAAATATATTATGCAAAGGGGTGCCTATTTACAAGATTATATATATGCGGTGCTATAAGGGTAGAACAGAAGGGTCTAATGCCCAAATCGCTCTTTTTAGAAAAGAAGAAGAAGAAGAAGAAGAAAAAGTATAAACTCCGAAGAATGATATTATAATATAGGGAAGGAAGGGCATGAGCAACTCCTTTTCCCTTGTCTATTTTTTTCGTCACACATTTCTTTTTCAAGACAATGGTAAAGGAGGGAAAGGGAAAAAAAAAAACTCAGCGTGGCAGTTAGGCCTGCACTTCGGACTCTTTCCAATTCACAGCACCGCCTACCAGGCGGCCCCCCTCTTTGCGCTTGACGCGGCAGTTGAGTCCGACCTTTTCGTCCAGAATGAAGCGCCAGATGGCGCTGACCCAGCTCTCGTGACGGGGCAGCGGCTCGTAAAACTCCTTGGCCATTTCGTACACGGCGGGGAGGCGGGTCCAGGGAATGGCAGGGAAGTCGTGGTGCTCGTTGTGCAGTCCGACGTTGTAGGTGAACCAGTTGAGCGGGCCGTAGTAGGAGAAGGTCTCGGGCACGGGAACCATGTTGCTGGGATCGCGTTGCGTGGGCGTGACGGTTTCGTACACGTAGTGCTCGGCGATGAAGTGGCCGGCCAGCGGGTGGAGACTGCCTGCGAGAAAGGACGACAGCAGCAGGTACAAGAGGCCGTTGTACGAGGCAAAGTGCAGCACGGCGGCGTCAAACGCCAGTTGGACGGCCAGGTTGACGAGGTGCACCCAGGTAAAGGGCACGCGGTAGACAGCCATGGGACGCAGGGCGTAGAAGAATATCTGGAAGGTGCAGAAAAAGGCCTTTCCGAGGATGGAGTCGAGGAACAAGGCCTCAAAGGCGGTTGGGAGATCGGTATCGAGGCCATCTACTCCAAGCGACTTGTGGTGCGTCAGGTGGTACGGCTGAAAAAAAAAAGGAGAGGCACCAGAAGTTAGCGTGGAAAAAAAGAAAAAAAGGACGCTGCAGTTTCCAGAAGTAAAGGTCAAAGGACAAAAGAAAAGAAAAACGTACCCGGAATGCAGCACTATACGGCACCGCAATGGGCAGATTCGCAACAATCGCAAACAACCGATTTGCCAAAGCGCTCTTGAAGGCCAAATTGTGCGAAATCTCGTGAATCGCCAGAAACAAATTCTGATTGGCAGTGGCGCCAAACACATAGGCCACGGCCCAAAACTTGAAGGACCAAAACGGAGTCGATCGGAGCAGGTAGGCGAGAGCAACTTGGAGGGCAACGACGCCAACGACGACATATTTGGTCAGTGGTTCCGGACCGCAGAGCTTGGTGATCTGTTGTTGCGCCGCTTTGTGGTTAGAGAGGGAAAATAACCCAAAAAAAAAAAAACAAAAAAAAAAAAAAAAAAAAAAAAAAAAACAAAGATCATGATTGATCACATCATAATTGAATCGATCCAAAATGACGATAGTACACACACACCTCTGGATGGGCTTTAATAATAGCAAGACGACGCGTTCGGTGTGGCTCTTCAGTGTAGGTCCAGAAGAAATCATGCTTCGAGCCGCTGGTGTCATCCTTTTCGGGTGCCGACGCCGAAGGAGACGTCGTGTTCCTAGACATCCTGGAGAGCGTCGCAGAACCGTTGGAGGGCTCCATTTGTGTCGCTGTGTTTTTGTGTGAAGCAATTTATATCGCCGGCTGGGTACTCATACAAATCGTTGTCGCGGCGGCTTTTAGCAAAACGGTGGAGGGGGAGGGGGAGGCCGCGACGAAATCGTAGGAAGGTCACTAAGAAAAGAAAAGAAGAGGCGGAGAGAGGTGACGAATCTTTCGAGATGCCGACTTTAGGGATTTATAGGTGCCTTGGGTCTGGGAGCGAGAGAATGGAGGTGCTTGGTGGTGGTATGCTCTCAATTTTTCTTGTCCTTTTCCTCCTAGTTTTTTTTTTAGAGGAAGTCTGGTCGGCTTGCTTGAACCTCAAAGTGGCGTGGTGACATGGGACTGTGGGTCAGGGGTCAGGGGTCGAGGGGCGGAAACACCAGACCACACACGTGGGAAGCACAACATGGAGCTCTTCTCTCGTCTGCCTAGCGCGCGTTGCAGGTCAAAAAATCCCATTAGCCACGCCAATGCTATATGCACATTATCTATACATATGTATGTTTATATGTTTAGTTCCTTTATTTCGTTTCTTCTTCTGCTTCGTCTTGTCTTCGCCTAGAGCCCGTTGCTTTTACACGAAAACACGCCTCCGACTGTCCCAGAGTCAAACGAATCAATAATCCCCTGAACACTCGCATACGTTCCTGCGGTAAGGAAAAAGAAGCCTGTGATAATGATGATTATGTTGAGGACGATGGACAACCTGTCGCCGATGGGATTTCGCACGCGCCCGACGTTCTTGTCCGCGGTGCGCATTCTGAAATACGCGACACCCCAAAAGATGAAGCCAAACCAACTATCGAAAAGGGAGCTCATGACCGAAAGCACTAAAGAAGATATGAGTTAGCATAGTTGGAGGTGGCCGAAATTTGCACCTATTCATGAATGAAAGGGCAAAAAAAAAAGGATTTACTCACGAGACGAGAAGAATGGAATGACCTGCGAAATGATGAATGCCAAGATCCACGTCGCTAGCAGAATACCCGCCCATGACCCCCATCCAACAACAGTATGCTCCCTCAGATGTTTGGATCCCCTGAATAGGCGAAAGAAGACGAAGCGAGACGTCACCGACGCGTACAAACAACCGAGGAAAATGATTGTCGGAATCATAAACGAGAAGGACACCTTCTTATACGTATCGTCGAGCGAACCAAAGGCGGGCGCCTTGACGTATTGGTTGCCGCTGTATGCGTAGATGACGGCACCAACGACACTGAAGACAATGACCTCGGCAATCGTACAAGCCCAGAGAGACTTGGGGAATTCGCTGCGGTTGTCATCGGTTTAGCATTCTGCGCTTGAAAAAGAAAACGAAACAAAACGGGGCTGAAAAGCATGTGAGAAGAGAGAGAGAGAGAGAAAAAAGAAAAAGACATACCGTGGATCACGCATCTCGGCGATGAAACTAGGAAGGGTGATTTGACCAATAAAGGTATAACTGATGTTGAGAAAGGCTGCCATTCCCTGCACAAAGGTCGTGCTGCGAAGGGGAGTTGCTGTCACGATGGGCTCGCCCAGTTCTGGGCTGTAACCCGCAGGCTTGCCCTGAACACCAGAAAAGGCGGTCGCAAGAACGACGGAAATCAAGGTGAAGAATGCAGAGGCAGTTCCGAGTTTGGACATCATGCTAAAGGTGCGGGGGAGCGACGCCAGCCAGCAAATGACAGCCACGACGACGGAGAATTCAACAGTACGGCAGCCCCCGATGAATGTCTTCTCCGTCATGGTGTTGAGATACTCGGCGCCAACCAGAACATGCAATGCCTGGATAAAGGTGTTGTTGAGCACGAACATGACGGCGGTCCCCCACCAAGCCCACGTCTTTCCCCAGAAGAGCGTTTGTCCGAGGTCGCACACGTCGCGGATTTCGGGATGGCGAAGACAAAACTCCCAAAGCACCAGGCTGGTGTACAGAACAATGGCGGCGACGACGGCGGTCAGAATGAGGCCTGGCACGAGGCCCAAGTAGCTGTACGACCACGGGAAGCTCATGATGGCCAGGCAGATGTACTCGCTGAACAGCAACGCTGCCGTCTTTTGCCACGAGCAGGTACGGTATTGGATGTCGGCGCCATCCTCAGACGCAATCTGTCGATTTAAAATGGCCTCGCTCGAGTCTTCGCTGTCGGATGATTCGTTCTTGAGGTGATCGGGGACTGCACAGATGCGCGGGCCCACCGTCACACTCTTGCCGCCGAAAATCGATGCAAATCTGGTGGAGCGAGAATGATGAAACTCTAGATCTGGCGAAGCCAATGTCGAGCCCGCGGGAGAGGCGGAACGGCCCTTTTCTGACATGATGTATGTGTGATGATGGTAGTGACTATGATGTAATGTCTTGTTGACCGATGCCGCAGGACCAGGAAAGCCAGGAAAGAGTGCGTACCGTGCCGCTGGTGAAGAAGACAAGAAAGAAATAACAATAAGAACAAAAACAATGAACAATATGCGCAAGTAAACTGCGAAGGAATCAGTCCAAGCACGAGTCCCAACGCGATAACTGGCACGTCAATCGCAAAGGCGGGACGAGGGAAGAGGGCGGGAGCGCAAAGTGAGACCGTCCGGATGCATCAGTCAAAAACGCCGTGTTCTAAAAAGCGCGATGAGCTTTTTTTGCGATTCCAGCAACAACGCTATGACAGATGAGCGCAGTGCAAATTGTCCGAGGGCAGACCAGTCATTGTTCAGAATCAGAATTTTCAGAAACTTGCGGAAAAGAGAAGCGGGCTGCCGCAAATATATAATATATCAACGGACATGACGGCGGCCGCAAACCTTGCCGGTGGTGTCTGGTCTGATCTGGTCTGGTCCGGATGACGCCAGACCACATGCAGCATTTGCAGACAGCCAAGCTAACAATGGGACGAGACTGCATGTGGGGCATGTGGAGTGTCTGGAGTCCACTGCTGCAGCAGTCCGGCAGGGCAGGGCAGAGCAGGGCAGGGCAGAGCAGAGGCAGCAGCGGCGGCTGCCCAAACAAGCAACAAGTGAACTCTCGCAGTGTACTTGTTCAGCCATTCCATCTTGATTGAATCTTGGTGGCGTTCCACTATGACGAGTGAGCGCCGCCACGTACATACACCTTTTTCACCTTTGCAAGTACTGAGTGATCAGTGGCCGCCTGGCTGGTGATAAGGTCTGCTTCTAATTGATCAGGGTCTTGCTTTGCTTGTCAGCATTATGCAGGGCGTGGGGCACAGCGCAGGGATGGATAAAAAGTACAAAGAACCTCCAGAAGTACCTCCACCCTCCTACACACTGGCCGAGAGCTTCATGTAGTGGTAAGTACCTAGTTCTTTACCTTCCCGTAGCGTGCACGAGTCTCCAGCCCCCCCCCCCCCTTTAGCCAAGCCGGGAACCAGCCAACCACATGGCACGACCGTACGGAATCTATCATCCGTTATCGTCTTATCGGAGATCTGCACCGCAAGCCCATCTCCCATGTCCCATCTGCAACCAACCAGACTGACCACTTGACCTCGGCTGCCGTCCTCAACTCGCGTCTGCACTCTGGAGACCCTGAGTCCAGAAACGGCATCATCCACATCCATTTCGACTCGCTCCGTCGCTCGGAGCTGTTTGACTCATATTTGACCAGATAAAAAAACCATGTGTACATATGTATCTTCGAGTCCTTTTCTGCCCCGGACTCTCCATGGAGAGCGGGTGCGGTTTCTGGTTCTCTACGACCACGTGTTTCCACTCAAAAAGCTAGCGGCCGCTGAGCAAGGTGTAATCATGGTGCGCATCACGCAATCATCAGGATTGATGATTGATGTCTCGGCCGCTTGCAGTCGGGGGTCCGGGACAGTGGAGCCTGACGCTGACGACTTGGGTTGATTCTGGTTGGTGGCAGGACGGGACATGGATCCACTTGCATCGTTACTCGCTTCGTTGTCGTCTATACATATAAAAGACCCGGATTTCTGGAATAGCATATCAATAATGGATATCCTGAAAAAGGGACAAAATAACCATGTCAAGCTTTGGTACAGAGCCCCTGAACTTGTTCCAAAGGAGTCATGGACTTTTCAGCGTCAGAAATCTTGATGCTGGGCTCGCCAGGCCAAGACAGTGAGCATGGCGGCAGCGTATCGACAAGATTTGTGGCAATTTGAGCGTGTTTTGCACATTCATTTCCAGCGAGCACTCGGCCGGATTTCGTGGGTACCCATCCGTGCAGATTCACCCAAAGAAGAAACTGTTGTTGGGTATGCTGATCGGAGAACGACTGCATTGCAATATTAGTTTGTCCTCGATTGTGATATCTGCGGCATGTGCAAAGCAGCCTGTTTAGAATGCCATCAACTCCCGTGTTCTAAGAGAGTACGGCTTCAAACTTTGCGTAGCCCAGGCTTTGAGCACTTCTCCATACGGATCGTATGCATCCAATATTTTATCCACGACATGATAGTAAAAAAAGCTTGGGGCACCTTCTGCAAAACAGGACTACCGCCAGTCCTCTACTCCATTCAACAAAGTAGATTCCAGCCGGCATCTCTAATTCACCGGGGTTTTCGCTTCGGAAACGTCGAGGTCTCTCTCGGCTAACTTCACATCTGACGCGGATACCAAACTTTCGACGTGCCATATATTGAAAGCGCATTCAAGGCAAACATATTGACGGCCTAGACTGTCTGGCGATACTCCTCCCCGGATGCAAAATCTGTGCTGTCAGTCCGGTCTGAACTGTTATTCGGATTCGATAAGGTCGTACGGACGCGACTTGTAGGCTTGGTTCGTGATATGGTTGGAGTTTCAGTATCGACGGAGGGTTCTGGACAAGGTGATAAAAATAAATTGAGCAACAACGATGCCAAATATATATTTTTGACTCGAAAGAGCTGGTGGTGGCAGGCGGGCAGCAGCTGATGGGGCGCTGGCAGGGGCATGGGACAATGTCTGCGTCGATCATCGGCAGAAGCATAATTTCACGATCTGGGTCTAGGTCCCGCGTGCTTTTCCATCTTTCGACAGCGCGTAGACAACATGAAGTAGTTGCGCATGCCACTAGTGGTTCAGGAACCAGGCAGGACGTGAGGTGAACCAACCCCCATGTTATCTGTAGCCTCGGCGGATACGCAGAAGGGCGTGTGGTGTTCGTGCCAATGGAGAGCGACGTCCATTGAAACAATCGGCGCGTGAGAGCTGGTGACAGTGAGATGCGTGTGCTTAAACATTGCGACCAACTCTGATGACTGATGACGAGAGAAATCAAGAAATCACGGTCCGCGCGAGGCCGCATCAAAGTCACAAGCATTCACGTGCAGATAACAGGGCTTGGCGATAAGCAGCCCGACGATAAACGACGATAATCGATGATAAAACGCCTTGGCGTCCATCCATACACCACACAATTCAGCGTCCGGCTCAAATCCAGGGTCTTGCACTCCTCCTCGAGCTTGCCCCGAATTGTGGACACCAGACACCAGCATTCATCCGTCCGCATTTGCATTCGATTAGCATCCATCCGATTTGCATCCATCCGCAGCTGCATTTGCATTTGCACCGGTGTTGCCTCAACCGCCTTTAATAACGGATCCAGTCAGCTCCTGTCTGTCCAACCACAGGCACGCCAGGTGCAGCCCGACGTGCTGCCATCAACCACTGGAAAGGAGGGGGGGAAAAGAAAAAGAAAAGCCACGCGCCCCAGCTTGCACCGACCAACCTACGAATAGGTGACGTCGCTTCATAGCAGCAGTGCGCGACGCGCCCAAGCTTGGCCGACCGAGTTCATGCGACCGCAACGAGTCCCGACCCGGCATTCTAGATACAACACGCTGAGATCTTAGCATCAGATCAGGACAGCTTCGGCCGTCTGAGTCCCCTCGGAGCTTTGCTTTCCAGGGGTCGGCGAATGAACGAGACGTCTGTCACGACTCCCAGCTTTTGCCACTCTACGCCCACCACCGTCCGTCCGACAAAAATCGTCGTCTGGAACCAGACTGAACCCGAAAGAAACCCACGCGCTTTCGCAGATACTCAGACCCTCCCGTCCGACGACTGTGGCACGGCAACCTCGCCCGCCGCGCCCAGCCGTTCAGATGTGGTGGCTATTCAGCATCCTCTTTAGCTCCATATTCCTCTTCACCATTGTTCTATCGATACCCGTTGCTTTCGATGTCGGCGGCCGTGATAGCGGGCTGGTATACAGCCTGTCCCTCTTCATCTACTACCTCGCGTACTCGGCAATACGCATCGTCACACCGACCCAGTCCCGCATGCGTTCGACAGTTTCCAACCTTTTGCGCCTCTCGCAATGGATCATTATCCCTTCGCTGCTGATCTGGGCACTTGGAAAGTTTGCCGTCGATGCGGGAAGCTCGAGCTGGGTGGAAAGGACCATGGGCGGCATCTTCCAGTCCAAGAGCAGGAGCTGGACCGAGTGGCTGTTTGGCAGAGACGGCGTACTCGAGACCGTCATGTTGGGCAGCTGGGAAAACATTTTGCGCTACGCTGGACCTGTTTTCCAGCTGCTTGAGGGCTTTTGCACGCTTCTCGTCATTCAGGCCGCTGGTCAAATTACGCGCTGGCTCGTGAATAGAGGCCGAAGCGACACATGGGTGGTCAGTAGACCTTTTTCTTTTGTTTAAAAAGGATTTTTTTTTTTTTTTAAAAAAAAAAAATCTTTGCTTCCTTGCTTGCTTCTTGGCGGCCACACTGACAGTTCATGTTTTCTTTTTTCCAGATTATTCTTCTCGCATTTTCTGGTTCCATCATTGCCAGCGCAGTCTACTTTCTCTGGCGAGTGGCCCAGTTTCCGCAAATCAGCAACCTCGATGCCACCTTGATTGGCGTGACGATGACGACCGTCACCTTTCTCTGCGCCTATGGCATCGGCAGCGGCCGCGGAAATCCCATCGAGAGCTCCCTGTTGTTTGCCTACGTCGTTCTCTGTGTCTATCAAATCTTTACCGACTATCTGCCCTCAGAAGTCAGCGAAGAAGCGACAGCGCAGCCCGAGATTCCGCCACTGCCCCCCATCATCATGGCATCGTACTCGACTCTCTTACATGTATTGGGTTCGCTGCCCTCGGCGATTCATTCGTCCCTGGCGTTCCTATACGCCGCGTTCCAGACCATTACACCGTCCGTCATCATCTCGCTGGCCTACCGCCTCCTTGTCTTTTACTCGGCCACGCGCATCATCCCCTCGGTACGAGATCTGGGTGCCCGCGCGCTCGTGGACGACCCCAGCTTTGAGGATTCAGAAACGGCAAACAAGGTGCTGGGCTTCCTGAGCTGGTTCTCGCCATCGATTCTCGTGTCGGTCTACACGAGCTTACTACTACAACATTTTTCAACGAGCGATGGGCCGGACGGATGGACCCTTCGAGGCGGCGACGTTGGCGGCAGCACGTGGCGATGGATCAATGTCGGGCTCACCATTGTTCTGTACGGGGTGGAGCTCTATCTCGACACGGGCGAGCCCGACCACTGGAAGGTCGACTAAGGAGAGATGAAACTATCAAGCGCTGTGAGCAGACTTGAGAGAGAGAGAGATGAAAAGGACAAGGGGGTATTTTATTTGGTGTGAAAAGCTAGGTTAACATGATGCCGGAAACGTCACTTATGTTCCAACTGCTAGAGACGAGGACAAGCCGGGCGTGTGTGTCATGTCAGCGAGATGAGGCGCGTGAAGGTCAGGCTGGGAAGATGACCTAGTAATGTGAAGGATGTCACGTCTGATAATGCCATCCATCGTACGTGGGGAAAATGGTCCAAGGGAGGAAAATGGCAAAGGGAAAAAAAAAAGGGGACCGGAAGCCGCAATGACTGAGGGTATATGGGCAGTCTGGCTGGGCAACAACAACAAAAAAAAAAAAAAAAAAAAAAAAAAAAAAAAAAAAAAGGCGGCTCATGATGGCCGATGGCGTTTATGGTAGTTGGGAGTCATTTCTTTCGTTTCTTTTCTCTTTTTTTTTCCCTTCCTGCGTTTGTGTGTCTCTGGAGCATGGCGATACTGATATGATATTATTTCGTCTTTTGTCAAGAACGCATGCCTGGGGGGGATCTCGTCATGTGATTTTTTGTGATTTTATGCACGACATGACCAGCATGGAATTGCAGTAATGAGCTACGCAAGGCAATGCAAGGCAAGGCAAGGCAACGAGTCGAAAAGAAGTTGGTCTGGTCAAGGGCAGAAAAAAAGGTATATACTACACGCCATTACCGTTACGCACTCGTGACGGGTTGCATTCTCGTACTAATTTGTTGGGGCAGACAGGCAAAGGAGGTTGAGAGGGGAGGCCAGCCAAGCTGGCCACGCAGAATCAAATCAGGTACTTGTGTAGGCATGCATGCAATGGTCAACGGCTCCAGCGAATGAAAAGGTCATGATGCGTTGCAAAGAGATATGGACCCCCCCCCCTCCTCTCCGGCGTCCAGTCTGCAGGCGCGTAGCCGCCGTGCGTCCAGTCGGTCTCGTGCCCTCGCCTAACGTGCAATGAATGCCCCAACTCATTCTACTTGACTTGACGTTACTTTATTCTGGACGTACCAGAACCACGAGAACCAGTCTGACGCTTTTCAACTACCTCTTCAACTACCATCATCATCATCTTTGCTCCCGACATCACAAACCGCCCCTCTGCTTCTTTCCACCTTTCACCTTTTACTATCCCCCTCTCCTTTCCCCCTCTCTTTGCCCCCTTTTCTCCCAAAATCATCTACAAACCCTCACACTCCCACCATGACGGAATACTCTACCCCCGGCCTCCCCCCGGCCCCTCCCATCTCCCAAACCACCATCCCCATGGCCGGCCTCCTCGTCGACATCTACGGCCTCGACGAACTCCCCCCCGCCATCCCCTCCCCCTCCTGCACCGCCACCCCTAACACCCCCCTCACCTGTCTCTGGCTCCTCCATCCCCGATCCCGCTCCCGCGCCTTCATGAGAGACATTGCCCGCCGCGCCGTCCACGCCTGGCACCAAACCGACCAGCACCTCTCCCGCCGACGCAGCCTCATCGCCCTCGCCTTCGACATGCCCAACCACGGCTCCCGCCAGATCTGCCAGACCACCAATCTGTCCTGGGATAGGGGCAATCTCACCCATGCCATCGACATGGCTGGCTTGATCGGCACGGCGGCTGCCGAGGTGAGCGTGCTGATGGGCATTGTGGGCGGCTATCTCGGGAGAGGGCCCGATGTTGATGCCCATGTTTGTCTGGGCTGGAGCTTGGGCGGCCATGCGGCTTGGTGGTCTTTGTTTGGGGAGGAGAGAATGGATGGTGGGGTTGTGATGGTGGGGTGTGCGGATTTTGTCTGTGAGTACTTTCTCCCCTTTTTGTCCCCCTGTGTTCCTGTTCTTTTCTTATCTTTTTGCTATTCTTTTTTTTTTCTTTTTTCATAAACTGTGCTGGTGTTTTTTTTTCTTTTTATAATTACAATCTTTTTTGTCACGGCTGGATTGGGCTTTTGCTGGGGCGGTTAGCCGTGTGGATGAGGGTTGATGTCTACCTCCCCGACTTTCTTCTTCCACCCGTCTTATGCCGCTAGTTTCCGTCTCCCTATTCTTCTCGATCCCGCCCCAGCCAATTTCGGTCTCAACCAAAATAAAACCACCACAACTAACCACCACCCCCAGCTCTCATGTCCAACCGCCACAAACATTGCCCCCTCGACACACCAAAGCCCTTCCTCGGAAGCTACTACTTCCCCCCGGACCTGCTCACCACGGTCCAGTCCCACGACCCGAAATCCATCCTCTTTGGCGCCACATCCACCCCTCCCTCATCTGTTCCATCAGGCGAACAGGCCCGTCTACGCAAAATACTCGATGCCCGAGTCCGGGGAAAGAAGGTCCTGGTCTGCTCAGGCGGCGACGACCAGCTCGTCCCGTATGCGCTGTCGGCGCCGCTGCTGGCGCTGCTCAAGGATGCGGCTAAGCCGGGCGGCTGGTATGAGGATGGGGAGTTTGTGCTGGAGGATAAAGTATATTCGGGGCTTGGACATGCCTTGAGTGCGGAAATGGTGACGGATGCGGTTGGGTTCTTGGTCAAACTTGTGGCCAAGGGGCCGAGGCGCGCGAATGCTAGGACTTGACCTGGTTGTTGTTGATGATGATGGGTGTTGGAGGATGACTCAAATCCTCATTCACCGAGCCACGACACGATGACTTGGCGTTCCAAGCTTGCCTGTACCATGGACTTTTTGAAAACGACATTACAAGATGGGCTTTGCAGCTCGTGTCGATATGCGACAGAGGTGGCGCTGCAAGCGGACTTTGTTTGGATGCGGGCCAGGGGAGTTTCAAGCAAGAATGAGGTTTGTCAGCGCCGAGCAAGAGCAGCCGGTTACGGAAGTTCTGTTACTCGCTGACGTGTGCCCATGGAGAGATTGGATTGCGACACGATTTTGACTGGTTGCCGTTGCCGCTTGAGTTTTGATGTTCTTGGTTTTCTTATTATCTTTCCATTCCTGGTTCTTTTCTTATTTTTTCTTGTTATTATATTTTGTTTTTCTTCCGGTTTTATTTATTTCCACTTTAATATCATGTCTTTTTTCCTTGCCGCTCTTGCACCTCACCCGTTGACCTTGTAAGCTGGCCTTGATACACGAGTAAGCAAACAGCTCCTACACTACACTACCACAGCAGCACATGAAACACGAAACCCTGCAGAAACCCCCCCGAATTCTTCACAAAACACACTTCCCTTCCCCTACTGCTTCTCACCCCCCCCATCTCTCCAACAAACCACGCACCGCCCCCGTGCTCCCCCCGTCCCCCCCCTCCCGCCACTCAACCCCCTCCCGAAAATCCCCCTGCCAGACCCCCCAGATATTCCTCCTGGCCCTCTTCCCGGCCAACGCCTCCCCCCTCCCCCACACATCCCGCTCCCACTCCTCCAGGGCGCGCTGCTCCCCCCTCAGCGTATCCCCTCGCTGCTTCGCATCCCCCATGGGCGGATCCCTCCCCACGAACCGCACCGCCCGGGCCGACCAGCCCATCACGGCGCAGTGCCTCTGCACCCGCGCCCGCTTGAACCCGTGGCTCACGATGCTGATCCGCCGGGGAAACACCCCGAACCGCTCCCAGAACAGCGTCTGGCTGAAGAGGATGTTGTGGAACGAGTCGAGCGCGCGGTGCTCCAGCAGGATGTCCTGGCTGGTGGGCGGCGGGCTGAGCAGGTCGAAGTGGCGGTTTTGGTGGGCGAGGTTGGCGTAGGATTGGGCTTCGGAGAGGGAGGTTTCGGGGCGGGTTGGTGCGCTGGGGGTGTGTGTGTGTGTGTGAGTTTCACATGTACACACGTGTATAACATATGTGTATAATATATATTGTATAATATATATGTATAGATGTAGTAAACGCGAGGGGGCGCCAAAAAAAAAAAAAAAAAAAAAAAAAAAAAAAAAAAAAAC
>SRPT01000461.1:0-24958 GCA_018360205.1 Claviceps digitariae | reverse complement strand
AAAAAAAAAAAAAAAAAAAAAAAAAAAAAAAAAAAAAAAAAAAAAAAAAAAAAAAAAAAAAAAAAAAAAACCCATACCCGAGGATGGAAGAGGATTCTATTATGGAGTTGAAGGTAAAATGAAGTAAAGGTATTAACGACCGTCTATGACTTATGAAATGGCACGATATAAAACTTATCAAAATCATTGAGTCACGCTGGCTTTTAAATTGCTCTAAGCGAGAAGAAACGGCAATTTATTTCTTTATACAACGGCAACGACGGGATTCAAAGAATGTGAATTCAGCAGAATAAACAACTTGCAAAGCATATTCAAACGACAACTTCTAGCAATTTGAAGATTGTTGGGAAAGGGGAGTTCTGGAGAGGGGGATTATATTCTACCGAAGGCACCAAATTACTCTCAACGTCCTCAAGTGGAGACAATACAGTGAATACACTGGCATTCATATCCAGCGATTACCAACAGCGATTCGTCATATTGTCCCGCGTCAACGACAACACCCTGATTTCACTTCCCACAGCTTCCTCTCTCCCTCTCACCCACTGCGTTCTACCCCGCCACGATCAAAACAGAAGCGTCCCCCCCCCCTCCGGGAGGAACTACTTCATCTCGAGTATGCGGCATGGCGTAGTCCCACTTATTCTGTTCCAATATGTTCTTTGTTCGGGCAAATAATCGACGTGCTCGCGATTCCTTGCTCACTGCAATAGCAAGAGTCACAGTCACCACAGGGCCAGGCTCCAGGCCCATGCTCCTCGAGGCATCTTCCAAAGTGGTAGTCGACTTTTCTCTTCTCTGGTGGGCAGACGTCATCACCGCTGACGATCCCACTCTGCCCGCAATGACAGATCTTGCATCCGTTGTCACATGGCCAAGCTTGGCCGTCGTGGGTTTTGAGACAAGCTTCGTAGCTATAGGCATGAGCGATGCTCACGCTGGTCAATACCATCATTACGGTGAGGAGCTTCATGCTGTCGTTTGGTCGAGGATGTTTTTTTTTTGTTTGTTGATTTCCTGGTAGAGATTGAGGTGTGTAGATTTGCCCGGGACAGGACTGTCAGATTGTAGTTCAGGTTCGTGGAAGAGCAGGCAACGTTTTGTATGAAGACAGAAGAAATTGGATGGAGTGATCCTGAAGTTCTGGAAATGAGGGACCGAGGGCAGCCTTTTATAGTTCATTTGTTTGTGAGCATGTAGCCGATGAAACATACGTGATGGAGCCATTTCTAACGCATGTACATACATACACACTTATGTACATTATGTAAAGCGTTCGTCAGTGCATTAAAAAAGTCTATTTCGTCCCGAGCCAATTGCCGTGAATCAACTGCCTCGAAGTCACGGTGTCATTCGAATTTCCTTTTCTGCTCCCTCTTTTTTTCATCTACTCAAAGACGGCCATGGAACCCCGAAGTCGACCCCAAAACAAGGTTTCGTTACGAAACACTATCGTCGGTTCTTCAAGGTTTGCGCTCTCTGTCCATGGCTGCATCACCATTTTTTTCAACGACCTCGTATTTTGGATTCTGCTGAGGCAGGCAAGCGGCGGTATTTTGCATTGTAGAGTCACTACTCCCAGCTAATATTATGAAAACAACCAACCGCATTTGGCCAGACACCAATCATCATGGAACATGGAAAAGAGTGCTCAAAAGAGAGATGGAGATGTCATTCCACATGCTTCTTTCTTTTTCGTCCTCGCCTGAACCACGTGGCGAATTATTTGCTGTTCGGCGCTCTATGCAAAACGCTGTATGCACCATGACCGCATACGCATTCATATAGCCACCTCCCCCCGGTAATATGTTGCGCGGTATAATGGGGTCTAAAGTACCAATTAATGCAATTCAATGAAATCTATCCATTTTTTATGCAGAAAGGAGCATGCCCGCCTTTGGTGCCTCGCCGGTGTGTGCTTTGTAATTCTCGGGATTTCTATCTCTGTAAGCCATAGTTCTTTGTTCGTGTAGACAGCCAACACCACCTTGGCTGGGACACCCCAAGCCTTACTTTTAACAGGTAAGAGATTGAGTATATGAGACTACTGACTGCCTTGATTCGTAGCCTATAGCACTTGCGATGTGTGTATAAGCATGTCACTCACTGTTCCAATTGAGCGCCCAGAGCCCACGAGACGGGGCGAAAATAACGGTGCAAAGTTCCTCTTATCATAGGGTATATGCTTGGGCACTGGCAACTTCTGGGTGGGAGAGTAACATGTTCATACGAGCTATTCTATTGGATGGTATCTTCTCAACCCTTGGCTCGAGTCCTTTGAATAAAGCGTGACTGCAAACGCGGTTCGCGAAAAATCAAACAGGCGATCGAAGGAAAAGGAGAATACCACATGCCATTATTTGCAGAAGTACTTTCGTAGCAGCAACTGCCCAGTTACCCACTTGGCCGCTACAAACATCAAGACTCGCCCATAATACAGGAGGCATCATGAGAAACGTTGAATTCAAAGTAATTTAAATGGCTATCCTGGTTTATAAATTCATTTACCGTGTCATCGCGCAAGACCCCCATTCCTGACCCTGTGGTCCAGTCCTAGTGAACCCTATATCATAGCGGTAGCCCGTCCGGTTTGAGCCGTGTCAACCCTATAGTCTGGTTAGGGAGCGCGTCGAATTCACTCCTTCGAGAACCACCCCCCCTTACAAAAAAATTGCTTTCTATCAAAATCACAATCCGATGGCTCTCAAGAAATCGTTGGCCGAGCTGTCTCCTTGCACCGGTTATATTCTTCGTCACCCGCGTGGCCTGGCACAATCCATGCATTACAGTCTGACGAATTTCAAGTCGCCCTTGACGAGGTCTGATAAACAAAGAAATCGACTTCAGTTTATTCTTCAAGGTAGGTAAAAAGAACGTTCTTGTAACCTCATCTACGTATCTCATTTCTCATCCACACAGCAGGCCCCACCCCCATCATAGTACCTTGAGTGTTTCACTCAACGGCAACTTTGCCGGCACAGGAGGATGCTCCTGCGCCTCGTCGCCATAGTTCATATGTGCCTTGAGCTTGTAGTCCTCAGGCACCTGGCAGAAATTCTTGATGGCGTCTTCGACATGCGGAATCGCGTTCAGGTGCTGTAGGTTGGCGCCCAGGCCCTCGAGCTCCAGGGCGGTCCAGACCAGGATCTGATGCATGCCATTGGCGTGCTCAGAGAACTCGCCAAACATGTGTGCTGCTGACTTGTGTATTTCGCCGGCCTGCTTGATGGAGTTTTCGGAGGCCCAAAAGACAATCTGCAGGATGACAGTGTTGTCAGCAAGTATCAGAGCGGGGCTATTCTGTTGACGCAAACTACCCCAACTAGAGAGCTGGCATGGGAGGTCCGACGACAGGCCAGAAGCCAGGAGCCCAGCTGGTCTTTAAGACGTCTCATGGAATTGAGCTTTACCCCCCCCCCCCCCCCCCCCCCCCCCCCCCCCCCCTTTCTCCTCTCCCTTTTCTTTTTTCCTTCAAAGAAACGTACCGATCCGTAAGCAGCCTTGAAAGCCTGAAACTGGCCACTCATGGCGTTCCATACATCCTCACTCACAGCCCGGAGGAAGGGTTCGGCCGTCTTAATGATGATATCCCAGAATTGCTTATGCTTCTCTGCCGTAACCAATGTCACTCGGACTGGCTGGGTGTTGTACGACGAGGGAGCAAAGGACAGGACCTGCTCGATGATGCTCTGGACTTTTTGATCGGATACCTGGCTCGTGCCCTTGAGGCCGTACACGGTACGACGATGTCTGGCAGCAGCCAACCACAGATCCGAGGTAATGGGGCTGTTGTTGATGGATGCCATGTTGTGTTGGATTGTATGTGGGCTAGGGAGGAAGAGGATGATGATGATTGTGAGAATTAGATGTGAAGACAGTGAGGGGAAAAAGGAGAAGCATGCTCATGACAGGCCGATATATATATATTTCAGCTTCATAAATAGATTGGCGTGTGTATGAAGTTTTGCCCAAACAGACAATAGATCAAATGGCTTTCCGATGTCCGGGTTGATAGTTGTGTGCTTGGTCAACGGTGGGGCTTCGCGCGCGCGTATTGGAAATCGAAATGGGCAAGTGCACGAGTTCGTGAAGTCTCATTAGTCAGCGCGGTGTCCATCGGGGCGTTCATCCATCCGCATCCGCGCACCTACTTTATTTTTTTATCCGACTGCAAAGCTGCGGAAAATAATGCATTGGGGTCTTTCAGTGTCCACCACACGTCGAACTCTTAGGAATCCGGCTTCTGGATCCGTCGAAGCCGTTGGTGCCATCGGACGGACATCGTGGAAGAAACATGAGCTGTTCCTCAGCTAACTAGATTCTTTTCAACCTCTGGCTAGGCGACGCATCAGCACGCACATACACACAAAGATCTAGAACCTTATGAAGATGGACCAGCTTAGAAAAAAGGCGTCACAAATGACAGACGCCCGTGCGCGTTCAGCCGCAACCCGGGCTGAGATGGGCAGACGATTCGCGGCCTGGCCCTCAGAATGCTGGCTGTGCCTAGCTACGAAGCCCATACCCAATGCTTGGTAGAGAGGGACCGACTTACACGCACGGAGAGAGGGAGATGGAGAGAGAAAATGGGGGCCGTCATCTGGTTCGCTAGTTCTCGTTGATCGTTTAAGACACCCATCGACTAGACAGCCTTGCAGAAGCCAAACACGCAAGCTCCCTAGGCCGCGGTCCAACCGAGGTCGCTCCTTTCGACGGATGAGCAATGAGGCTGACTGATATTGATTCGGCGAGCGGCTGGGGGCCTGTATCATTCCTTGCACGTACGACCCGAACCATGCGATCCGTTCAATAAACGCCGCCACGAAAATCAGCCCTCACCCCCTCTGTTAGAAGCAAGGGGTCTCATCGATCAATATACCAAGATACATCGCCCATACCTCTTCTATCTCACACATGTAAAAAGCCAGTGATGATTCCTGCGTCGCTCTTTAGCATCGTCCCAGCGCGGGGTGTAGCAAGCACAAAGAAGCGCAGCCATGTCTGCGGCAACGAGCGAAACCAAAGCGCAGGCCACGGAGCGGCACAGCCAGATTGAAAAAGTACTGTTGGACAACTGGATCGGCCCGCACCGAGCCCTTATTTGCGCCATCAACGAGTTCAAGCACTGGCAGGTCAGCGAGGTCGAAGCCCTCTTCCAGCTTCTCCCGCCCCTCAAGGACAGAAAACTGTCGCCTCATGGACCGGAATTTCGTAACCCGCCGCGAGGAAGTCAGCGATGGAAGGAGCTCGCCATGAAGTCAGCCATGATAGGCGCTGTGGATGTTCTGGCCGTGGCTGCGTCGCCGCTGGCGTTGATTTCCAAGACGGTGCGCCGGGAAGCTATGCCGCAGCTCGTCAAGTTCAACTACGAGGCCATCGGGTCGTCCTTCTTCGTCAAGTGTCCTCTTGATCTGCTGCGTCAGGCAGGCGATGTTGGCATGGCCGTGTGCGTCAATCGATGGGGCCAGTTCAGTATCCGAGGCGCGGGCTACGCGGCCATTTCGCACGTATGGGTCGAAACCATGGGCTTCGAGTTCAACGACGAGAAGCTCGAGCAGGACGATAGGGGAATCAACTATGCCCATTTCGGGCGCATAATTTCCACGGCAGTCAAGTCTTCCGGATACGAGTGGTTCTGGCTGGATCTGCTGGCAGTGCCACAGATTGGCGGGGACGAAAAGGAGGCCAGCATGCTGCGAGACATCAAAACCAACGTCATCAACAGCCTGATCAATGTCTATCGGAACGCTGACGCCGTCATCATACTGGATTCCCTGACACTGCAGCTTGAATCTGTTGATCCATGCACTGTGGCTGCTTTCCTCAGCTGCGGTCGGTGGCTGACGCGCATGTGGACATACCAGGAGGTGAAACTGGCTCGGAAAGCGCACATCGTCACCAAGACAGGCACGATAGACTTTCAGACCATGGTTGAAGCACTGGAATCCCGGAAGAAGCAGTCTGACGTTGAACACAGATACTGGCATGAGATTCATCTCAAGTTTGCGCGCCTGCTGCCGTCCGATCCACGCGGCGTATCGCTGGCAGATGTTGCCTTCTGCTGCTCTGACAGAAACACGGAAAACAACGTCGACTACGCAAGGAGCGTCTTCGCCCTGCTGAACCTACAATGGACCCCCGGCTGGGACTATGAAGACGCCATCCTTCACATTATCAAGTCGCGACCGCAGGACGCAGCGCGGATTGCCAATCTCCAGGGCAGGCGCGGACTGCCGCCGCCATATTCATGGGCGCCACGGTACCTAGCTCGTCTGACGGGTATGATCATGGACGAATTTACGGCGACGGAAAACGGTCTGCAGGGCTGCTGGACGACTTTTCCAGTCCGGAGGATCATCAAGCATGGGCCCAACACCAAGGAAACGAAGCTCATTTTTCACATGGAGCTGCTCAACCGGCGGGGGGAGCCCTTTGAGATATGGACCGAGCTGCCTCACTATTGGTCAGATCAATTAGACAACTGGCTAAAAAAAGCTGTGCCGTCCGGGACTGCGCGTTTATTGTGCGCAAGAGTCCCCGAAAACCTGCTGGTGCACCACCATCCCGTGGTAATGTTGATGGTGGTTCGAGGCGAAGCCGAGTCACTCGGGACGGTTGTCGGCACGGCTGAGATGAATGACCTTGACGTGACTGAGCTTGATGGCGAAAAGTTGCATTGGATACTCGCTTAATCAATTGATACAGGCCGACTCAGGGCGGAAGGCATTTGGGGTCTGCGCCTGGCCAGTGTTTTGCTTTTATCGGCGCCTGGTGATGGACTGCACAGGCATCGGTTGATGTCTGTCAAGAAAAGAACTTGCCCGCTTGAATGCATTGGCTTGTTTCTTTCTCCACAAAAGCCCCCGATCGGAATAATCGGCATACCAAATAATTTGGAGCGATCGTCTGCATCTCGGACGTCTCGGAGGAACAACGACAGTGCCACCTGCCACTTGTAGCAAGAGTTGCTCGTCCAAGCTGATCCCCGAGTGTTCAAAACGAAAAGGGATCATCAAGTTGATAAGGCTTGCAGTCGTGTCTCGACACTCTCGTGTTATTTTCACAGTGCAAGGTTGCTCCGGGGCCCCTCTTTGTGGTTGCATTGCATTGCATGTTGGGTGCAAGAGTCACTAACGCGGGGCATCGGGTTTATTCGACAAGGAACCACGGATAGACTGAGTAGTTAATGTAATACTGCTAAAGGATTCTTCTATATCGTTCTTCTTCTTCGTTTTCCTCTTTGCATCCACAAAAAAGCTCTCATCATCAAACGCACCGAGCTACGCATCTGCAAAGTGGCACTTTACCACAAACTCCCTGCAGCCATGCATGCATGTTTGTAAGCAGATAGTCACGTCGAGACATTGGCATCCAGTGCCTTTTCTTCATTGGCGCATCAAAATATGGCTGCTTTTCTCGTCGAAACATGGCCGACCACTCTGGAACAACCTGCGTCGTTCAGACGCTGAGATAGCGAATCCCGTCCGCAAAATAAAGTCCGTTTCTGCGCGCACTCGTCATACCCCTGCAGGGCGCTGCAGAGCGACGGCTCTATGCCTTTCTCAACAAAATCAGCCATGCGGAGAATGACCGATCTGTCGCACGTGCGTAGATTTGCGCCGCACGAAACAACCCTTCTTGCTAGGCGGCTTGTTCTTGGGGCCCCCTTCCCGGCAGCCAAGGGAAAGGGTTTCTGTTTTTGCTTTTGTTTTTTTCGTGGTGGCACGGCATGTATACTCATTTTGCGCTCACCGTAACTGCCCACAGGCACGATAATGATAAAGATGAACGATAATAATTAAAGAGCTCGGTGCAGGGAAGTAGCTATCTCATAAGAGATGCGTTGCCACGGACCACTTACACGTAATCTAAGTCAAAGGGGTTCCGTTATTTTCCTTTCTTTCTTTTTTTACATTGTCCGCTTCTTTTCTGTTCTTTTCTTTCCTTTTCCTTTTTTGTAGCCACGGCAAAGACTTGCACGACTAACGAGCCAAGATGAGGAATCACATGGAAGCCGGGTGGTTTTATTCACGCAAGCAAATCGCGTCGTATTTTGGGACCAGAATTACGAGTCTCCGGCCGCCAAAGGTAAACTCGAATCCCACATATTTGGCATGGTAGAAACAAAGGAGAACAAGATGAAGAAGCAGAGCAAGAAGGAAAAACAGCAGCGGCAGCGCAAGGCTTCAAAAATATCAATTGACGAGCGTCTAGGCTTCAGCCCAAAACCCAGTGCGAATTTTGGCCCAACTTGACCGTTACCAATGGTCCATGTTCCTCCTCGGCTTCACTGCCTGGATGTGGGACGCAGTTGACTTGTGAGTATTATTCAGGCGACAAAAATGCATAAATAAATCCATGTATATAAACTTATTGACATAATAACTGACAATATCCGCCTCTCGCAGTTACACAATCTCGTACGTTGGAAAAAAGATCGCGCCCTCCCTGCACACAATCTTGATTGCAACAGTTCCCTTACTTACATTACCCCTGTATCTTGTCCGCAGTTTGTGCTTAACAGAGATTGCACAAGACTTTGGAGTGGATAACTCACAAGTATCATGGGTAAATCTTCAACATGGAGGCTCCTTTCTCCCTATTCCCCGGCGTTGATTGACGACATGTTCTAAGCGTTTTTCATCTCTCTTCTTGGAGAGGTGTTTTTTATCGCGTTCAGGCCCTTACCATTTCGCTCATGCTTCGTGCAGCGGGCGCGCTGATATTCGGGGCCTTTGCTGATCATTACGGCTGCAAATGGCCCATGATGGTGGCGCTGTCCCTATTCGTGGTGCTTGAGCTGGCGTCTGGCTTTTGTCAGAGTCTGCCGCAGTTGCTGGCCGTTCGAGGTCTATACGGAATAGCCATGGGAGGTACGGTCGGTTTATTTCTCTCTTCGTTCCTTTCTTCTTTTCTTTTTATTCTCATTTTTTCCTCGGAAAGAATGGACTAAAACAAATTGAGCTTACATGACGCAGGCATGTACGCACCAGCAGCGACTACCGCCCTTTCAGATGTCCCCTACGATGCTCGCGGTGTTTTGTCCGGATTGTATCAGATCGGCTACGCGGTAGGCTGTCTGCTTGCATCCGTCTTGTACAGAGCCTTGGTTCCCACGACCAGTCACGGATGGCGGAGCCTCTTCTGGTTCTGCGCAGTGCCGCCTCTCTTTATTATGGTCTTTCGGTGGTACATGCCGGAGACGAGCCATTTCCAAGAACTGCGTGCGAAGCGGGCAGAGCAAAGCCAAGCCGTTGAGGAAGAAGTCGAGTCGCCATGGTTGTCACCGTCGGCGTCGCCGTCGCCTAGGAGGGCGGCGACGACAAAATTGGTCGGCAACTTGATGGCCTTCGGCAAGGAATCGGGCAAGGCCATCCGTGAGAACTGGGTCCTGTTCATCTACCTGGTTGTGCTGATGACGGCCTTCAACTCTTGCTCACACGGCAGCCAAGACTTGTACCCGACGTTTCTGAAAAACCAGGTCGAGTTTACCGCCACGCAGGTCGTCATCGTGACTGTCGCGGGCCAGCTGGCCTCCGTCGTCGGATCCATTACCATGGGCTACCTGAGCACCTTCTCGGGAAAGCGACTCATCATGATCGTGGCATGCATCCTCGGCGGTGCCTTGGTCCCCGCCTACATCATCCCCCGCCATATGGGCACTCTGGTCGCGACCTGTATTCTCGAGCAGGCCTTTGTCTCCGGCGCCTGGGGACCGGTCCCCATCTACCTGATGGAGCTCTCGCCGCCGGCGTTGCGCACCACGGTCGTGGGCCTGACATACCAGCTCGGTAACCTGGCCTCGTCTGCGAGCGCCACCATCCAGTCCGTCATTGGGGAGCGTTTCCCTCTACCTCCCCGGATCGTCACTGTCGCCGGGGGAGAGAAAACCGTAGAGGCCCGGTACGACTATGGCAAAGTCATGGCCATTTTCCTGGCGTCCGTGTGGGGTATCCAGCTCGTGCTTCTCTTGATTGGGCCCGAGATGTCGCAGGACGAGAGGGAGGAAGAGGCGGAGAATGCTCGGAAGCTGGAAGCGTTAAGGAGGGGAGTGGACGTTTGTGTTGATGGAGATGTACATGACGTGGGAAACACCGCGGCTGAGAAGCAGGGGAATTGAGCAGATATAACAGGACGGATGAAGTCCGGGATCGTTATCGCGTATTGAACAGGAGAGGACGCTGAGAGGCAGGATATGCGGAGGAATCTGTTTTTTTTTTCTTCTCTTTTCTTTTTGTCATTTTTATCGGTTGATTTCTGTATCCTTGCTCGTGGCTGATGTTGCCGCCAAATACATCTGAATATACACATAATGCTCAGCACCATCTCCTGCGCAATCACACACACCACACGGATGTCACGCACGCAGCTGCCTTCTTCACAGACTTTCCCTCCAGTCCTCTCTTCCTTGTTCCTTTATCACTTCACGTAGATCTCTCAGATTGCACTCGTCGCTAGTAGAGCTCGCATTTGTTCATATTGTTCTTTCCCTCGCCACCTTCTCCTCTCAAGCGACGCAACAGCTGGACGAGGTCAAAATTTCTACGTGCTGCATTTTTCTGCCCTGTACAAATATATACATAAGATTATCGCAACGCTTCCGCAAAAGTAAAAGGATAAAGTCGGAAAAAAAAAGTCACAGCTTCGAAGGCACAAACTCAGGATCCGTCTTGGCAACAAACGCCATCAGCCCAATACGCAGGTTTTCACCCTCCAGGAGACCCTTGGCATAGCGATCCTGCACCAGTTGCACCGCTGTTTCGACGCCTGCCGTCTCCCACGCCTCCCGTAGTCCAGCGCGACTCACGACGATGGCGTCAGGCGACATGCTGGCAACATCGGTGGCCAAGGCTACAGCATCCTGGATCATTCTCTCGGGCGACGCCGATACTCGACAGAAACCGTACTGTTGGGCCTCGATTGCGGAAAGCACCCGACCGGCTAGTGCAATCTCGGATGCCTTCTGCATGCCAAAGATTCGTACTACGCGCGGAAGGCCCCCTGCTGCTGCCCACAGTCCCCGTTTCACCTCGGGCAAACCAAAGGTTGCGGAAGGAGAAGCGACGACCATGTCACTAGATGAGGCGGTTAACAATGGGGTGTTGCTGCTATCAGCAACAAAATAGAAGATGAAGGGGAAGTGTCTTATTTTTTTTTTTTTTTTCCTTTCTTGATTTTTTTTACTCTCCCCACATACCAGTTGAGGGCGATTTCGAAGCCACCGCCCAACGCGAATCCATTTACAGCTGCAATGACGGGCTTTTTTCCAAGCCGTCGTGACAGACCCATGAATCCCCCCGTGGGGAACGGCGATACCGTTGGCTTCTCGGACGATTGATTCAATTGCGCCTGTTCTTTTAGATCGGCGCCACAGCAAAATGCCCTCGTTCCCTGACCCGTCACAATTGCAACTCGCAGCAGAGGTTCATGGTCGAACCATTCCCACAGTCTCTCGCCTTCCCAGTGGCCTGCTACTGGAATGGCATTCATGTGTGACTCGCGGTCGATGGTGACCTGAAGCACGTACTTGGCCGGGAAGCTGAGGCGGTAAAAGGACAGCTTGGGAGGCTGGGTTGCGAATTGCTGGGCCATGATGTTGCGGTGCTGGGTTATGGGTTATGGAAGGGGCATGCTCGTTTCTTTTTTGTTGGTTGTTTCGTTTTATTTTGTCGGATGGAGAAGTAGACGAGACAATGAGAAGAAGCTGGGAGTTGGAACGGCCCAAGCTCGCATGAATCTTCCCGTCCCGGCGCCTCGGCAAGTGGGGCAGTGGGGCCATGTCCAGGGCGGGGAAGCCGGGACGGAGTCGGCTTTTTGGTTCTCGTTTGTGAACCTCAGCGGTCTGCATCATGTGCAATCGGCGACGCATCATTTGGGAGCTTCTTTCATGACAAACGGTGGACTTGCGATTCTCCGAGATTGAAAACGTTGAAATCACTAAACATGTCGTCTGATCCTGCTGTCCCCATCATCGTTGGAGTTGCCGACATTCGCAACAAGTCTCTGAGGACCGAGGATGCTCTGGAGCCAGCCCAGCTCATGGTCGATGCTGTTCAACAGGCCTTTTTGGACAGCGGCTTAGGACCAGAGGCGCAAGAGCATTTGCGATCAGGCGTGGACAGTCTCAGAGTTGTCCCGACGTGGACCTGGGCATACAATGATCTCCCAACCATCATATCCGAGCGACTGGGGATACAGCCGTCCCGACGGGTAGTCGGTGAGCATGGTGGCAACCAACCTGCCATGCAATGCGATGAAGCAGCAAGGGACATTGCAGCACGAAGAAGCATAGTGACAGTCCTGACGGGCGGAGAAGCTCTCGCATCATGTACGCTTCCACGTCCGCGTCTCTTTCTTTATGTCTTTTTCTTACCATTTTCCCCAACTTGCCTTTCTTTTATACATCATTTCATCATATCGTCTCATTACGTTTTCTGCACGTCCTTGATTCTCACGTAGAATGTAATGACGGGAAGCTAATCTGCTATATCTCTCCTTACCAGTGGCTGCATGTCAAAAACGCGGACAGAATCCCCCACCAGGATGGTTGGAACCAGATCCAAATGGAAAACAGATTGCGCTGAATCTCTCCATCTTGAACGATGGTAAGACTCCCACACTTGTTTCTTTAGCCCAACATTCTTTTCTGCTATCAGACAGTTCACTGAAGAGGGTTTGCGGCGAAACAGGTCCCGGTGCCTTGCATTCCATGGGCCTTCCCATACATGTTTACCCACTGTATGAGAACTCTCGTCGCGCGCATATGGGACAATCAAAACGCCAGAATGACATCGAGTCCGCGACAATGTATGCTGCCTTTGATCGAATCAGTTCCGAGAATGAGTATTCGTGGAACTACAAAGAGCCGCCCAAGACGGCGGAGCAAATCGGAACGCCGTCTTTGAGGAATAGAATAATATGCGATCCCTGTAAATTCTGGCTATATGAGACATTCCCCGATTCAAGATAAAAAAAAAGTCTAAAAGAAAAAAAAGAAAACGCATGTGCTAATAGTGGTTAGATACTTTGCTCATGAACGCATTCAACGGGGTTAACCTGGCTGCAGCGTGCATTCTGACCTCGACGGAGAACGCCCTAAAACTCGGCATCCCGGAAGATAAATGGGTTTATGTGCTCGGAGGGGCTGGGACGAGCGAAAAGGAAAGCTGTAGGTGCCAGGAGGCTCATTTCTTTTGTACAATGTCATTTTTTTTTCCTGTTTTGTTTTCTCTCCTGTTTTCTCTCTTGTTTTCTCTCTTGTTTTGATTTTTTCCTTTGCTTTTCTTTGCCTTTGTTCCCCCTTTCCTCAATCAGGTGTGTACTAAAAAGCCACAAACAGTCTGGAAAAGACGTCATTTCCATCACAGCGAGGCAATCAGCAAATCCATCGACGCCGCTCTGGATGTCTCTGGCCTCTCTACCATGGACATAGACTGTTATGATTTCTACTCGTGCGTTCTTACCTAAGATTGCATCTGATTCGGCATCTCTGGACTAAAATCAAGATGCAGATGCTTTCCAATCGTCCCAAAACTGGCGTGTGATCATGTTGGTCTGTCCACTACGTCGTGGCAAAAGCCCATTACCCTCCTTGGCGGCTTGACATCATTTGGTGGTGCTGGAAACAATTACTCGATGCATGTAAGTCATACTGGTACACCTGGGCCCAGGAGGCTAGCATCGACACTATTCCCCTGTCTCAAAATAACTGATCTCGAGACCATAGGCTATCACGGCCATGACCCGGTCGCTACGGTCGAAGAAGCACAACACTGGCTTGGTTCTTGCCAATGGGGGCATGCTCACATACCAGCACGCCATCTGCTTGTCTGCACACCCCCGAGGCGATGGGCGCTATTATCCCAGAACAAACCCCCTCCCTGCGTCAGTCGACGACTATAGCCCGCGATTCGTTGATTCGGCAGAAGGTCCTGCAGCCATAGAGGTATGTCATTTTTTGAGGGCCATAGCAAATATTTATATGCCTGACGCGTGGCCTGTCCATCTTTACTGATACCCAAAGAAACAGACGTATACGGTCGAGTACAGCAGAGACGGTACCCCTGTCATGGGCTTGATTGTTGGCCGCCTCCTGGGCAGTGGCAAGCGTTTCATCGCAAACCATGGAGATGAGCATACCCTGTTTAAGCTCGCTGACAAGCGGACAGAGAGCATTGGGCAGTGCGGGCAGGTCACTGTGGGTAAGGATGAGAGAAATCTTTTTTATTTCATCGAGACATACAAACTGTAGAAAAAGGCTCGTCATTGCGACATGAAATGTTTTCAAGATGCACGTAAATGAATTTATGTGAGTTTTTTATAATCAATTGAATTAATTATTAATTATAATAAAAAACAGTACTTTTCATTGTAGAGTGTGCTAAAGCCGCTTAACCATATTCAGGAGCAAGAGTGGGTACTGCTACCGGTTGACGCGCTACATGTCCTGGCCCCGCTTAAATAAGCTCTCACGTGGCCGCTCAGACCAGGCCCTGCCTCGGCTCTCCAGTCTACACGTACACGGACTTTGTAGTAATGCCGATCAGACCAGACCAGACCAGACAACAGAGCGGGGCTTCCGCGTCCGCTTCCCGACGCACTAATTCATCCTCTATCGTGTCCCAGCCTCGATCCAGTCCGATCCACCTTTTGTTCGGTCGCGTCTGGTTCTTCTGGAATAGCCCGCCAATTTTGAGCCCGTCTCGACCATGGAAGACGACTCTGCTGAGCCCGAGCCCAAGGCTCGTAAGGCGTGTAGTAAGTCATTTTCGCAGCCGGAGGCGGAGGGATGTTGTTGTTTTTCTATCTTAGTTTTCTTGCTTTTTTTTTCGTCCGCTCGGCCACTTTGAGGCTTTTCGGCTGTGGGCTTACCGTCGTTGACTCAAAATACGTTGCCAGTAAATTGTCGGAGACAGAAGATGAAGTGTACCATGGAATCCGGAAGCACATGCCGACGCTGCCTACGTTCTGGATTGCCCTGCATTTTCGTTCCCCGTGCCAATGCGTCAGCATTAGTGGTGCCTGCTTCTTCGCTCCCGCTCTCGGGTTATCAATCGCCTGATGTCACCAGCGACATATTGCAGAGAGTCAAGGCCATCGAGGATCACCTGGGCTTGAATAGCTCCCCCAGCCATAGCTACCTGAGTGGTTTTGAGACAACAGCAGACGAGCCAATGGAACCATGGCATCACGATGAGCATTTGGACAAGCTCTGGGAGGTCTCTGCCATTATAGAACGATGTGCTGTTGGTCATCGTGATCCGGTATTGTGGAAGAGGAGCAATATCAGGCACCTATGGAAGACGTGCGAGCATTTCGCTACCTTGAACCCTTTTCGTCCTTTTATCTTTTTATTTTATTTTATTTTTCTTTTTTATTCTTTTTTATTCTTTTTATAATTTCTTGACATTTTTTTTTCTCCTCCTCTTTTTCGTATCCTGGCTAACGTGTTAAATCACTCAAATAGATTCCATAGCACGATGCCAGGATTACACTTCTTCCCCAAAGCCCAAAAGTTCTCGTCTCCGGGGCCTGTACTCTTGGCCGCAATGCTCTACTGCTCGAGCGTCCGCGGAGATCCGGAATATGCCGTCCTCGCTCGTGGTTATTCCAGCATTCTATGCTGCGTCATCGCACAGCTCAGCATCCCGGGAAGCGAGGTCAGCTCGCCCCTCACCCGGTCAGACGAGTCGGAACAATACGCCTTCCAGACCGTTCTTGGACTCGTCCTGGCTGGTCTTCTCCACGAAGGAAAAGTTCACGAGACGGGCATCTGGATATCCATGGCGTACCGACTTGTGCTAGAGCATTGTCCACCCCAAATCGATCAAGAATACTGTGACTGGCGAAGACTGTTCAGTGGCGTGCAAATCGTGGACCTGGAGCATGCGTCTCTTCATCTCTCCTCGCCCGCCGTGCCAATCGAACCTCCGCTGGCGGTTTTGCAAGTCTCTCTCAAAGATCAGCTCTATCGCCTTTCCCGCATGATGCACACCGGCCTTACCCATTTCTCTGGCCGCGGGCTGCCAACGATATGGTCCTGCTTCTCTGGCGACGTCTTGGATGCGGCCACGTCGCCGGACTCTTTCAGCCCCGTTGACGCGGCCGTCATTCGCGATTGGGCGAGAAGCCTGGATGATTGGCTGGTTGAGTTCACCAAGGCTGGCGATGACTTGGATCAGCAGCGAATGACTGTCTTTCGTCAGTATGTCCTCCACCGGTTGGTCGTCCTGTCCATCTACCATCCAGCCAAGGGCTGCAGTCTCCGCTCCAACAGCATCTCCATGAACGAACAACATGAATTGTTGCTCTCCGCGCGAGCAACACTGAGGCTCCACTTCAACGACAAGTCGATTTGGTCCAACTGGGATCTTGTTATTATCTCGTGGGCTGCCATGATTGTCATTAATGGCATAGAAGCTGGTGTCGGAGAAGCAGATGGTTAGTGTGGCCAAGAAGATGAGAAAACTAAAAAAAAAGAAGAAAAAAAGTCAAAGGATTGCACCGAATTCCAAAACATGAGAAGTGCTAATGTTCAAAATCATCAAAAAAGACATTAGGATAATCCGTATGCACCTAGACATGTTGCAGGAAACCAACGAGCCAAAACCCAACCTGAGATCGAAACTCGCGGATATTCTAGAGCAAAACCTGCAAAAGCTTCACGGCCTCACCTCCGCTGCCGCAACAATACCGTCGCCCATACCGCCGCTGACCTCGAACCTAAACTTGGACTATTCATGGCAGATTTTCGATGGCACAATCATGACTGAAGTCATGGACCCGTTCTGGTTGAGGCCCTCGGAAATACAGCCTCCGGTGCAATAATTCTTGCTCTTGTTATGGACAAAGCTTTTTGAATAGTTGACGGGACTTTATGTTGGGCAAAATACATCTATAGACCAGTGGATGGAGTCGGGATAGATGGACGAGCATTTCATTAGACGATCTTTCCTTCTTGGGCGTGTCTCTATTTTGGTCAAACAGCCCCAAGTCGTGCGACATGGTTCGCAAATCGCTCACGTAGGCCTTCTTTTATCTAAGGATCGCCGTGCCATGCTGGGAGTGTCCAGAGCCGGTGCATAGTCGAAAGGTTTCAACCGCTCAAGTCTGTTACATTTGAGGATACATTGGCTTACGGCGGCGATGAGGCAAAGACTATCCGTAGAGGTAGGCAACTCCTATAATACACCATCCGAAGTGGATGTTGACCACTTGAAGTGGAACTCAAGACTGGCGAGCAGAACCTTATTCTTTGTCATTTCTGGCGAGAGAGATGAGAATGGCGGCCCGGCTAGGATAGCTGAATTGGATAATCTGTTCCCCTTTGCACCAGCCGAGTGTGCTGACTTGTGAGCGACTTTTTGCGATATCGATGTTGGCTACAACGTCGCGTGGTTTGAAATTGATCCCTACATGTCGTCGTAATTGGCCGTGCGCGGGCTGGCTCGGCCCGATAGCTCTCACGTGACCGGAGTTCGGTCTCGAGTTACCGGCATGACAAGCAAATCGGACGGCAAACGAGTCACAACCGTGTGTCAAGGAGGAGATAAAAGAGGAAACTGCATTGAAGGTTTAAAGTTAATGCAGTCATGACGCTGGGCCGGGATGTATGCCGTGACATAGGAATACACACATATATGCATGTACATATGTGCATATGGACATACCTAGGTACCTAGTATATACAAATACCGGTCTACCTCCTTTGTCGAAGAGGTCCGCCCTCGCTCCTTACCGAATCACGGCAAGATTTCGTTGCCACAATGACAGCCAACGAATCCTACATTATTGTCGGCGCTGGCATCTTCGGCATCTCAACCGCCTATCATCTCATCCGCAAGCACACCAATGCGTCGGTCACGGTAGTAGACCGCGATGCTTTCGATGCCGACAGCCGGGTGGCCGCATCCTGGGACTGGAATAAAGTAATGCGAGCTGATTACGACGACTTGACCTATTGCAAGCTGGCTCTCGAAGCCCAGGATGTGTTCACCTCTGATCCGCTCTGGAAACCCTTCTTCCACCAAACCGGATTATATTGGATGTGCGGTCGCAAGTATGCCCAAGACTGCACCAACAACTTGCACAAGTTGGGTCGAAAAGATGACATTACCGTCCTGTCGGTCGAGGAAGCCAGGAAGATGTTTGGCGGTGTCTTTGACGATGCCGACTATACGCATGTTGATGAGGTCTTGGTGAACAAGACCGGTGGCTGGGTCGCTGCAGGGGATTGCTTGCGTGCCATAACGCGGGTGGTCATGGAACTGGGCGTGAAGTACGTGGCCGAAGAAGTCGCCACGCTACTTTTCGATGGACATGGCGACTGTGCTGGTGTCAGCACCATGAACGGAAACACGCTTCAAGCTTCTCGTGTCATTCTTTGTACTGGCGCGTTTACGCCCAAGCTGCTTGAGCTGAGTGCAGCTCAGAGCGGTATAAGCAATCTTCGAGCCGAATCCAGAATTATGGCTGGTGGTATAACCACTGGCATGACGAAGCTTGACGACGAAGCATTTGCGAGGTTTGCTGACATGCCGGTCGGTATCCAAGGATACACTGCACAGAAAGGTGTGTGTTCGTGCGCTTTCTCAAAGCAAATCTTTTCACCATTTTTTTTTTTTTTTTTTGGAAACCAAGCAGCTTAAATCATTCATCTCTCACTAGCTCCTTTTGTTGGTAGCCTACCTCCCACCAAAGACCGCGAGCTAAAGTGGTGGGGGCAAAAAATCTTTAGAAACACAAATGAGGTTCTTCCAGGACGGTACATCTCCACGCCGCCTGCCCAAGCGGACTATGCGCAATGGGACATATCGTCAAAGCTCAAAGAAGACATATTTAACGTGAGCAGCGTATTCTACGGCCCGGAAGCTTCGACGTGGAAATTGGAAAAGCATCGAATCTGTTGGTACGTTCGAAAAAAAAAGCCCCTTCTGTTCCATGACCTTTCACGACTTGTGCAAGTTTTTTGACCTTTTTTTGGACCTTTTTTTCCATATACACAGGGATGCGTTTACGACAAGCTCCGATTTCATCATCGCACCACATGCTGCTTCCAAGGGCCTTTATATCGCTACGTGTGGCTCTTTTCATGGCTTCAAATTCTTTCCCGTGATTGGCAAGTACGTGGTGCAGATGTTGGAGGGTGTGCTATCGCCTCAACTGGCTGAGAAATGGGCTTGGGATCGCGACAGACCTGATCCGTCTGCGGACCCCGACTGGCCAAGAATAGAGATGAGAGAGTTGCTGGATAGCGTCCACGAATCTCGGCTATAGGGCAGTGTTGGAGAAGGTCTAGGGCTTTTAAACAGGAAAGCTTTAATCATTAGACACATGGCGTGAAAATATATAAACTATTTTAGTCGTCAAGAAGAAAGAGAAATCAACTGCCCGTTCTAATTTAAATCGATAGTCATATTACCTATTGCTTTTCTAATTATTCAAGATTGTAGACGCCAGACTTGGGAAAGAGGTAAAAGGACGACATGCGTTAACTCAAAAGTCCACCAGTAGGTCCTGGTAGTGTACTTGTCTGATTCGAACAACTGGTCAAAGCGATTCGTACCCGAAAGATGAACTGTTATCCTCAATACACTTCGAGGTTGACGGCCTCTGGTTTTGCTGTACAGAGAGGACCCTTGCCTGTCCGGGAAGATTAAAATTATTCTATACATCCAGCTAGAAGGCACGTGAGCCTGTGTCTGTCGGAAACGAGTATTGCTATTCGGTGCTGTACGCGGACGCTGTACCTGCAACACTAGGCACTTTCTACTGATTACTAAAACTGTCACACTCCCTGTGTGAGAATTTGTATAGTATAATAGCATATCTATTAAAACTTATCGTTTTCTTACTCAGCCACAATATCAGTTCCGTAGGATCAACAGGACCTGTCACGTGTCGTCCAAAGTGGCCGATGATGTTCTATTCCGATCACGTGGGCGCTTCCGGGACTCTACTCCGTCGGCCAAGAAGCCTGGTAAGACGCGGTTTATCGGACAAAAGTTCTCTCTTGGTAGGTGGTTTCAAAGTACCCTTGTGTTTTTGATTTCCGTATGGAGCACATATAGTTGGTGTACTCCCTAGCACGAGATTATATATGTAATAGAGTCCATGCCTCTCACCCGTTTGTTATCGTGACCACTTTATAAGCCGATTTATTTTCCTTCTACACGTTCTTAGTTACATCATCTCACTCTAAAGTATCATGGCTCCATCCTTCTTGGAGGGATTCTTTGGCTTCGGTAGTTCAACTGAGAAAGAGCTCAAGGGAGCAAAATCGCCTGTTCGAGCTCTACCTGCAAGCTGGTACACTTCACAGGAGCTCTACGAACTGGAAAGACGAGCGATATTTTCCAAAAAGTGGCTTCTCACAACCCATAAAGCCAGGCTCTCAAATCAAGGAGATTGGTTACGCTATGACGTGGCCGGCTATCAATTCATTATCACCAAAGATCGCCTAGACAACATCAATGCCTTCCATAATGTCTGCAGACACAGAGCATTTCCCATCGTGACTAAGGAAACGGGACACAATAGTGTTTTGGCATGCAAGTACCACGGTTGGTCATACGGACTAAACGGCAAACTAGCCAAGGCACCTGGATACCAAGACATGGAGGATTTCGACAAGTCCAAGAACGGGCTGTTCCCTCTCCACGTGCACGTTGACCACAATGGTTTTATTTGGGTAAATATGGATGCAAACGAGAAGCCAGAAATAGCCTGGGATGATGATTTCGCTGGCGTGGATGAACAGTCCAGATTCCAGAACTACAACTTTGACGACTACCAATTCGATCATGCCTGGGAGATGGAGGGAGACTACAATTGGAAAATCTTGGGGGACAACTACAACGAATGTTACCATTGCAAGACAACACATCCCGATATCCCCACCATTGCGGACCTGAAGTCATACTATGTCGAGACTGCGGGCTGCCACATTCAGCATTTTGGAAATCCACGGCCCGACCAGATTGCTAGAGGCCTGAACGTTGCTAGCACGTTTTTCTTTCCAAACGCTTCCATGAATGTTTCGTAAGTTTTCTTTTCATTTTTCCTCCAAATTACATATAAACTGGACCTAGAAACTAACCTTTTTATTCCAGTCCGCACTTCTTCTTCATACAAAGATTTGTCCCTCTGGGTCCAGGACAGTCAATCATGAAGTATGAGGTGTTTAGGAACAAAGCCTCTTCCGACGAAGACTTTAAACTCATCGATGACATATACAAGAGGATCATGTCTGAAGACAAGGTTCTCTGTACACATGCGCAGAAAAACATCAACACGGGTGTGTTTATCAGCGGCGAACTGCATCCAAAGATGGAAAAGGGGCCTTTGTATTTCCAGAAACTGGTTCGAGATGCGCTGACCGAGCATTACGAGCTTGAAAAGAGGGTTGGGGAGGAGATCTGGCCAGCTCGGCATAGCCTGCCCAAGAGTGCTGTGGCGGTTGAAAGGGACATAGTTTTTTGTTCTGCGGTTGATTGTGGCAAGACGAACAGGGTCACAGTCGAGGTCTAGTAGTGTTTTGTAGTGGTAAGTGTAGCTGGAAAAGTAGGATTACGATGATTTGAATGCAAGATTTGTAAGTACATGATTCACGATTATAATGACCACAAGTTCCGTTATCTCGCCTCTGGAGAGTCGAGTGCTTTTTGTTCTCAGTACTTTTGGTGCTTGTACATGTTTACCCTGCACCTAGTAGTTCCGGCATCAAGGCCAAGACTTGGACAGCACCATATATCGTCCACCGAAATCGTTTTCGTGCAGTGAGTGAGTTTATTGGCACCTCTTTGCGTCACTATGACTTTGGGTTCGTCCGAAAAGCTAGGAACCAGGATTCGCAGTGACATGCATGGGTGAATCAAATCGGGACTAGCGTGCCATGAGATGCAGATTCATTGCACTCACACCCACACCCTGCCCCGGACCGCTAACGTCACCCCCACCTCCACTAGTTCGATAGATAAGTGGGTGCTCCTTTATCGGCCGGATGCTCCAACTAAAAGCTTATTAGCATCGCCACGATCCCCGCACTCCTATTCCTTCCCGCCATGTGTTCCATGCCATCTGCTGTTTAATCTTGATAAAGGCGTTCCATCTTCTTCATCCACACGAAGCTACATCAAACCGAGATCCTTTCATCGACTGTACTCGCTACTCGGCGTCAATACGGCTATTGTGCGTTCAGTCCTGCCACGATGACGCCGCCCGACGCCGCATTTGCGCTTGCTTCTCATGGGAGAAGACGGTCTCATTATGCCTGTTACACCTGCAGGTCTGGTCTTCTCCCTAATTCCCCATCGCGATGCCAACGTTTTCATAGAACTGACTCTGCCGTGTGGAAGGAGAAAGAAGACTCGATGTCCTGCCGAGAAGCCTTCCTGTTCAAGCTGCTTGAGGTTGAAACAGCCATGTTCCTATCCGCCAATCGCAAAATCAGCAAGATGTGGCCGATCTGTAAGTCTTTTCCCCCTCTCCCTTCTCTGCTTTGGACCCCTTTCATGAGCCAACGGCAATTCCAAGACTAAATTTACATCAGGAGGAGAGATTGGCGCATCTCGAAGAGAAACTAGATCTCCTCTTGACTGGGAGGTTGTACAGATGGCGTCCATCATGTCAAGTTTACACCTTCTGACCAGGTTTGAAAAAAAGGCCGAGTCAATTGTCGCGTCCAGAACCAACCTTGGACGAAGCAGCCGTTCTTTCAGATAAATCTCTCTCGGTAACCCCACCAACCCTCGAGTCCCACAACAACACCCTATCTTTCAGCAGTCAGCCATCGTCCCTCGAATTCGAGCCCGAGTCGTCGCATATTCGTCCGTGCTTGCCCGAAATTGCCCTCGGAATTCGTCTCTATTTTGAGTTTTGTCATCGACAGCCGATATGGTGTTTTGATCGCGCAGACGTCAGTGATATCAGCTCCGTCACTGATGAACTTGCATGCAGCATCTTGGCGGTCACGTCGAGGTTTTCCGGAAGGGCTGAGGAGCTACAACTCTATGGTGATAATGCCCGAAGTCTCATCATGGTCCGTATTGCCAATGGCACCGTTGGGCTGCCAACGATTGAGAGCTTGTGCCTGCTGTCCTACTCGTCTTTTATTGGTAAGGTTTTCTTTTGTGTCGTCTGCCGCGCTTACTCGTCCATGATTGTTCTCTGACCGTACAGACGGCAATGTTCATCTTGGTCAATTCCATCTGGGCTTGGCCCTCCAGCTTTGTCGATCCGCCATGCTGGACTCGGACGCAGGTTATGCTGTAGACGACGTTACTGCTGAGCGGAAGAAGAGGGTATTTTGGAGTCTGCAAGTTCTTGATCAATATCACGGCCGGCAGACGGGTATTCTGAGTAGACCAACTGAAATCTGGCGGCAATCCTGCTCGTCCCCTGGTGGAGACAATCGAAGTTGCCAGGTAGATGAATCAAAGGTCCCGCCCCTCCCGTTGGACGACCTTGGCCATACCATTTCGAGTGAACCCGGTATCTGGAACACAAGCGTACAGGTCGGGTGGGTATGGAGTCGGGTCAGGAAGTATGTCTCGGACTGCGCTCATGGGATTTTTCGAGAACCTTGGCGGAGGGATTCAACATATGCCACCGTCTTGTCGGACTTTATGGAAGCAGAAAACAGCATTCCAATGTGCCATCGTTACGACTCGGTCAAATTCTATGAGCGAAAAGTGGAAGATTTGAAAATGAACAGGGACTATTGGACCACATGGTTGAAGGAACAATTCACATATCACGCCATACCCACCGTGCTGAACCATCCGTTCCTCTACATTATCGGGGCTCAGCACAATCCCAATCTGGCCATTCCCAATACCTTTTGGAGGCGGTCATCTGAGCTGGCTCTCATTCACGCTACATGGGTCGTCCGAATGATTGAGATGGCTCTTGACAAACAGGTTCACCTGACGGATCCGTTCTTTGGGCACATTGCGGCCATTGCTGCCACTGTGCATCTCTATTATTGTTGTGCGGCTGCTTCGAAGCTCAAACATAAGTCCAATGCCGATTTTGCAAAGTGCCGGAAATTCCTCAAGGGATTTATTCCCTTCTCACCTGCCTGCCAAGCTTTGGTAAGTCACTACGCGTTTATGTGTCGTGCTTGGGATGGGGCTTTTCGTACGCTAAATCAGAATGCGTCTACATATGTAGGATCGTGACCTTGACAAAATGACGCGGATCGCTGCCGGGTCGGAAACAAACGAGGTAGAAGATTGGATGCCGTCCCGAATCTACCTCAGTGTAGCTTTAATGTGGAACATTCTGCAATTCAACTGTACTGCAGATTCTCGACAACTGGCGAGTACGGGACTCCTGGACGCCTCCTTGGCTTCCACGGTAGGGTGTGAAGCCAGGGATGAAACCACAACGATTGAAATTATTGTCGCCACATCGCCTGAAATCACCGTTAATACGGCTGATGGTGGTCAAGATGCACCCACCCTCTCGTACAAGTGTACTGTGGACTCCTCCTCAGCAGGTTCTCGAGAACATGCAAACAACGAGCTCTCTGCTGAGCAGGCGGATAGTCTGACATTTAACACCACGCCCTGGCTGTATGCAGATACGTCACAATTTGATAACATGGTGGATCTAGTCTATCATGATGCTCGATCAAGAGTTGGCAATACAACGGATCGATTATGGTGGGACGGCGGCAATGCTGATGACGGGTATCTTTAAATGATTAGGAGTATATGCGAGCGGAGAATTTGCGTGTAAATATTTACTGCATGAGGTAATAATACTTAATGTTGACGTTATTTACTACTTAAAATCAATATACTCTGCCACAATTTCCCCTTGACCATCGCAAATTCAAAATGTCCTGATTGTTCAACGTCAAGCTATAGTAAGCAGCGCAACACTATACATCCAGTATGGTGCCAAAAAATAAAAGCGAGTACGTAATGAGGCATGAAATCGGAAGAGCGTCGTG
>SRPT01000460.1:0-24960 GCA_018360205.1 Claviceps digitariae | reverse complement strand
AAAAGAAGAAAAGAAGAATAAAGAATAAAAAAAAGAAAAAAGAAAGAAAAAAGAAAGAAAAAGAAAGAAAAAGAATTATATAGAAGCAAAGAAGAATAAAAAGAAACAAAAAAATGTCTTTGCGCATCTCTAACCCTCTCAAATTCTAGACGGAGAGGCTCACTTCCTCGCTCAAAGAATTCCGAGCCGAAGGCTTCCGCGACAAGGCCTTTGACTACGAGCCTGTTGACGACGGCGCGCGCTCCATACGTAAGCGCCACAAGGAAGAAGGCCGGCGGGCAGAACGCGAAAACAGAGACAATACGTCGGCGCTCCTCGAGCTGCGCGATATCGAGGACGAGCTCCAAACGCTTCTACACCTCTTTGAGCGGCAGTCCAAGGTCATTGCCAGCATGCATGCCATCTATCAACGGCCGGAACTGCGCGACCAGACCACCAACGGACGCAACTTCCTGGGCGAAGCCCTCAAGCGGCTCCGCGAGTACGCGCAGCAGACCAGCGAGATGATGCAGCGGGTGCACGCCACGCGCGACGACTACGACAAGCTCCTCCAGATGGTGCAGCGGCAGGCCCAAGTCGACGAGGTGCGTCTGAGCAGACTACACGCCGACCTGGCGAGCGCGCAGTCGCGCAGCGTCATGATCTTCACCACCTTTACCGTGATTTTTCTGCCCCTGACCTTTTTCACGGGGTTGTTTGGCATGAACACGCAGGAATGGGGAGGTGCGAACAATCTCTCGCTGCGGACTATCGGGACGATTGCCCTCCCCGCGAGTGCCTTCTTGGTCGTGACCTCGCTGCTTCTGGCGTTTAGCACCAACGCCAGACGATTGTGTCGCTGGATGAGTAGTGCGCACAGGCGCTTTGCTCGTTGGATGTACTGCTTCGTCTGGGGGCCCCTGGCGCTCAAGATGTCGGACATGGACCATTGGATCAGAGGGGGCGGTGCAGGCGGCGGCGGCAGCGCAGGGGAAGACCGGGACACGAGAGATGACAGGAAGAAGAAGAGGAGACGAGGCCTGGAGACGGAGCTGAGTGACTTTTGGGAAAGGAATCGGCCGGAAAGGGAGAGGGGGTATCGGATTCCGGAGGTGAATGTGACGAGGGTGCGGGGGAATAGGAATCGGCGGAGGAGTTTGGGCGGGGGTGTCTAGTTTTGTGGTCAAATTTTTTTTTTTTTTAAAAAAAAACTTGTTGGAATTCTTTTAAAAAGGTTCTTTTTTGAGTGGGTTTAGTAGCTTGCATCCAGTTAATTGAATGTGTTTATAGTATATAATAGCAGGGACATTTATCAGTATAGATACATCATGCAATAGATAAAACGTCATGCTCCCCTCTTACTCAGACGCACAAAAATATTCTTGTGCTCGTGTTATGCTATAAAACGTGACATGAATTTATGTGTCTACTCTGGGAAAGGCAATATTGACTCTGGTAGGATGTTGGATTTTATAGCTGCTGGGATGGTTATATTATCTGTCAATTGTGTTGGATGAACTATACATCACGACATAATAAGTACCAATTTCTTGTCAGAGACGTGGACATGATTCGTTGACAAGTGAGACGAGGCGAAATGAGAGCTGAGGTCAGGATGACGTTGCTCATGTCCGAGATTGACGAGAATGGCCAGTCCGGGACGGGCTTCCTCAACCGTAGAGGGCTTGTTTGCCGGGACGGGCATTGTCAAGCGAATGGATTGTCTGGACTGGGTGATCCGTCCGGAGCCCGTCGCGTGGGTGTGTTGTGGCGTGGCGTGATGTCTGACGAGGGAGCGGGCAAGGCTTTCGTCTGGAGGTGTCCGGTTTGTTGGCGCTGGCTGGGTGATACGACAGAGAAGGGGGATACAAAAAGGCGCAACACGAGCACCAGTCACATATGTATGTATGTAGTATGTACATATGTAGATGCTGGAGCTGCGATCTGCATGCGAAAGGCGTCCATGCATGGCGTTGTGTAGCTCTGGCGCCTGCAGAGAAGAAAAAAGGGGGAAAGGAAACAAACCAGCCACACCAGCCACACCAGCCACACCAGCCTCCTCAACCTCCCCAACTTCACCTCACCTCACCTCACCTCCCGACCTCTCTCACCTCACCTGCCAACCTCATGATCTCCTCATCTACAACTCGCTCGTTGGGCGGAACCTAAACCCACCTCAATTTCTTTGAACATTGGCGCTCCCTAGCCACGCAAGACGCCCGTCACGACACACACACACACACACCCGCCATGCCAGCAGCTGTCTCCTGCTGGCGTCGCCCAGCTCACCGCTTCCCCCTCGTCCCCCACCTCTTGCTCGTGCCCGTCCTGCTCGCCATCGCCACCTCCGTCTCCCTCTTCGTCCACTCCGACGTCAACGCCGCGCTGCTCTGGTCGCAGTGCCACGCTCGCTCCGTCCTGCCCACCATCAGCCGCGTTCCCGTCCTCGGCACCCCCGCCTGCTTCCTTGTCAGCTTCTTCCACGCCGCGCTCGACTCCCTCCGCAGCAAGGCCGTCCTCAGCGTCGTGCTCGCCTTTGTGGGCTCATTGCTGACCGTCTCGACAGTCGAGTCTGCGAGGCTGGTGAATGCCAAGAACCCTGTCGTGTCGCGGCCCACGCTCCCGTGGCTGGTGTTTAACCTCGTGGGCGGCGCTCTGGTATGGCAGCTCGTTATTGTGCCGGCCTTTATTCTGGCGGCCAAGACGTGGCCCGTAAAGGGGGCCGAACATCAAACCGGAGATGAGGAGGATGAAGACGAAGACGAAGACGAGGATGATGCGGTGTCGGTAAACACGGAGGGTCGTGAGGTTGCCCAGACAGAGGTGGTTGCTATTCCCTTGGCCGTCGCACTCGGCTTCTATGTGCCTTCGGCGCTGATGCTGGCCGGCCCGTCGCCCGTCTCCATCAGCATCTGGCTCTTCTTCCCGGTCTACGTGTCGCTGATACGCCAGCTCGTTCGCTCCCTTCTCACCATGGTGCTTCATTGTCGCTCCCCGCCCGTGTGCCACCTCGAGTCGCACATCCAGAGCTTCGTCATTGTCTATGCGCTGCCGATTCTCGCGTCCCTGCTCGCGCATGTTTTCATGATTGTCAATTTCTTGGCCAAGGCCGATGACCGGAAAGAACTGACGCGCTCGATTGTCAAGTTCATCGAGATTGACTTCCAGTACATTGGGCTGACGCTTTTGTACTGGGTGTTTGTGGAGGTTGGTTGGCGCGTCCCGCTCGCCATGGTGGCATCGTCTGTCGTGCTGGGACCTGGGGCGGGCACCGCTCTTGGCTGGCTGTATCGGGAGAAGCTGATTACGTTGGATTGGGGAATGCTGAGGCGCGATTCTGTGGAGGAGGAGGAGGAGGAGGAGGAGGATAACAGGCCGAGGGTTGGGGAGCGTAGACGAGGACAGGTTAATGAGCGGACGCCTCTGATGTAGTATGGGAAATGATTTATCTGTTTCTGTTCTCTGTTTCTGTTTTTTTTTTTCCTTATTTGTTTTTTTTTTTTTAACTTTTTTACACCCTATTTTTTCAAAGCAAGCAGTCATGTTTTTGGTTTTGGTTTTTTGCTCTTCCTTCTAGTTTGGCCTTGCAGCATGGAGCTTTGAATCACTCGTCGGGCATTCCTCTGGACAGTTGAGCCCGTTCTACCAAGCGTTGCACGCGATATACTCTTTTCCGAATGCACATCTTTTTGTCATGCCCGTCTTCTATCCTCATACAGAGTCTACATAAATCTTGATTCTCTCTTTTTTTTTTCTTAATACCTTCTTACTTTCCGTAAGATCCCCCCGGCCATGCATATCGGCCTTGGATATTTAAATTACACGGTATAACGTACACGCCCTTTCCTCCAACTGTGAACAATGAGTCGGGCTCCCCCCGACAAAAAAAAAAACACACACACACAAGAGAGATGAGAAGGAATACCACACGGATGCATTAATCCTTGGGCAGCCTCGCCAGTATCTTTTCCCTCACAATCCTGGCGGCCACCTCGGATCCATGCTGCAGCGTGATGGCTCCGACAATGGCCATGATGGCTCCGTTGAGGATGACTTCGACACCTGATGCTTCGAGATTTTCGGGCTGTAAAATGTGCATGTTAGCCTTTTTTGATCACCATCTCCGTTTATTTTCCTTTTTTTTTTTAGGATTGTTTTCCTTTTTCTGATCCCTCCACATCTCGGAGCAAACGAAAACAAAATCGTCCGCAACAACGACAACAACGACAACAACATACCAGTCTGGGCTTCCACCGCACCACATCCATTAACCCTATCCTGGCAGCCAGCGCATACAACTTCTCCTTGCCCACCACGTCCTTTGGGTTCTGGACATTCAGATTATCCACCGCGGCGAGCTGCTCGTGCTCAAAGGGCTGTCGGACCAGGTCTTGATCGACTTGCCGTGATCCTTGGAGCGGGGCCTTGCTGACGATTTCCTTGCTGGCTTCCATGACGAGGGTCAAGCGTCCTGCGGCAGGATGAATGATTTGTGTTTCGCATTAGCAGATCCGTTACTTGCTGTGCTTTACAATATGGGTTTCTCTTTTTTCTTTTTTTATTCTCTTCTTTTCTTCTTTGGTATTTTCTTTTTGCCACCCATTGTAAAATAAAGAAAGAAAGGATGCACTGGGGTCTCATACCCATTAATGCCAATTTATCGTTGAAGCCTCTTCGCCCTTGATCAAAGCTCTTGTGCGTGACGGCCAACCACTTTAGTTCCTCTGGGAGCATCCTGCTGCCGCCCGAGCCGAGGAATCGGTCGTACATGGCGTCCAGTCGGCCGGGGTTATTGTTCACAGACCAGACCTTGTTGTGCGGGGACTTGGCGTGGTCTAGCTGGAAGGGCGCCTTCATGCCTGCGGGGGTTTGGCTCCATCGCGGTGGTGGCTTCGGTTCGCGCTGCGGTTGCGGTTGCGGTTGCTCGGGGGTGGTAAATGACGAGGGCGTTGAGGTTGATTCGGTGGCGTAGGTGCGGAGGAGGCAGGCGGGGAGGGAGCGCAGAGTGTGGCGCGCTCGGGCGAGAGGCCGAGTCGTTCGGAGGGCCATATTTTCCACCGTCTCCACCTGATGATGTCTGATTTTCGAAGAGGGCGAAGGGATCGTTGGGGGTAGAAGGGGGGGCGGACGCTCTGCTTTTTTTCGTTTGGCGATGATGGGATGAAGAGGTTTGGACGACTGGGTGGATATTTTTATCAAGTCACGTGCGCGGATGGGCGGGAATAGGATGGTGGTTATGTGGGGGGCGCTTGTGCGCGTACGAACGCGCGCTTGTGAGCTTGGTGGGCGGTTGCGTTTCCATTTAGATGTGCGTCTATTTATTGTGCTTTATTTTTATTCTCCAAGAAGATTCGAAGGAAGAAGGCGAATGATGGATATGATGATGAGAAAAGCAAGGTGATGAATACATTTCCACTACGTCAAGTGGTTCTACTGCTGCAACGGAAAAAAAAAAAGAAGAAGAAGAAGAAGAAGAAGAAGAGGGTGGAAACGCGGCAACGATCAGGCACCTGAATTAGTGCTCGCTTTCGGCCATGCATTGCGGCACCCCGTTATACGCAATCCTGCGCGGGGACGCCAGAAAGCCTTCAGCGTTGAATACATCTGCAAGCCTTTTTAAGTTTTGATAGTCGAAAAGGTCATGTCCACGCTCATCGCAGTCGTCGTCCCGTTTGCATTTGAGAAGGGAAAAAAAAGCCATGCAGTCACCTGACCATGACAAATAGTCTTGGCATGCATCATGCATGCACGGCAGATGGCCGAGCGTCGGCTATTGGTGGCCGCTAGCCATGGTACTTTGTACTTGATACTTTGACTACGCGATGCAGCTGCTTTTCGTACAATTAAAAAGAGGTACATGTGTATGTACGGCTATGTATGCAAACTGAATCGCGTCTTCAAAGATCAAAAGCTGAGTCGTGCAAGCGGTCCACCCTATCTACTCGGCATTCCATTTGGGTCGGCACACTGAATCTCGTCCATCCCCTGTCATGCAATGCAATAGGCGTGCCGCGCGAGGCGAAATAGGCAACCCCCCGGGAGCAAAAAAAAAAAAAAAAGAAAGAAAAAACTAATATAGACCCCCTCAATCTGCTAGCCTTAACTCCATGTGCTTTTCGCACTGGCATGGCATTCTTGGAAATTGCCTTTGCGAAAGTCGGTATAACCTTGAAAATACCTCATGCGATTATTCTCTTCTTCTTTTTGTATATGTGTGGTGCATGTTTGCGATGTAAACCACAGGGGGGGTCTAGAAGAGGGATACCTATTTTGGTATCGTCATTATTTAAGCTTTATCCCGTCTCTATTCATAGTCTGTATCTTGTCTTGTATTATTTTTGTTTTGTTTAAAAAAGGTGGGTGACTAAAGTAGGGCTACACCATTAGTCAAGACACTTTTTGTTTTATCTTGATTGCATCCACTATTTGTTTCACGCCTAATTTAACCACTGCATTGCTGTGGAATGAGGGTTACATTTCTATATGAATACACATATAGGGTATATTTCCACGATAAGTGGAATCGGGAAAAGATGCCTTTTCCGTGTTTGATTGCTGCGGCGTGTTGTACACTTGCATCAACTTACCACTCCATGTCGTGAATACAAGTAGTCAATCTCGATACAGTGCGACAATCATACAGGTGACTTAAACTCTCCCAAACACCGCAACGTATTGTTCATGCAATAACAAGACACCTAAGAGCAAACATGAAAATGGAAATTGGAAATGAAGAGACGAAAACCAGAACGCAAGCCATGTGCATTGAGTGTTGTCGTGTGGGGGTCCACGGCAATTACTTCAACTCGCACTCTATTTTTTTCACCTTCAACATGACTCTTACAGACTGAAATCACGTAGTCAACTGCAAACGAGACGGAAACAAGTGATGAAGAAACATATAATATGTCTATAGGGAGTGACATGTCATCTTTCTACAGAAAATGACAAAATGAAAAGGCCAATATATCGTGAAACCACACACGCATCCCTCTGGATAATTCGGTGTGTCTCAAACTATATACAGAAGAAAGAGTATATCACCTCTCATTGGATCCAGAAGAAAGAAAAAAACCATTTCCTGTCACCTTGAGAAAAAAAAAGCCAGCGTCTTGCAGGAGCCGACTCGAAGAAGCGGCTAAAGTGCCCAGGACAGACGACGCGGCCGGTGTGAGAGAGCGCTTAGTAGAAGCTGTTGTACTTGTTCTCATCCATCTGGTGGGTCCAGCACTTGTCCTCGGGGATTCTCTGGCCCTGAAAAAAAGGTTGACAAGTCAGCATAAATTATTCTTCGGATAAGAAAATACCCGGCCATAAGATGGATGGCATTGACTCGTTTTTTTCTTACCTTGCGGCATGAGTAGGTGGGGTCGCAGACGACGCGCTTGCAAGTAGGGTAGTACAAGTGGAGCAGAGCAACGTCGATGTTGACATCGAGAGCGGCACTGAAGTCAAAGTCGATGAAGCCCAGGTTGATGTCAAGGTTGAGACAGATCTCAGCCTTGACGTCGAGGGCAATGCCGCTCTCGTCAACGGGGACCCAGTTGTCGCAGTGTCTCTTCTCGCCGTGGTAGCGACCATAGCCGGCCTTTTGGTGCTGGTAGCTGCAAGAGTCGCAGCGGGCCTCAAGGGAATTGGTAGGGCTGGCCATGGCGGCAGTGGCGAGAGCAATGAGGGCAGTAGCGAACTTCATGTTTGCGGTTTTTGTTTTGTTTTTTTGAGGGGAAGTTTGAAAGATGTGTGGAAGGTGGTTGTAGGAGGAGCTTGTTGGTAGTGAGAGATCTGATGAGAAGATGAATTGGATGTGGATGATGGATGAAAAGTTCGAGAGGATTTGGGCGGATGAAGTCGAGCCTTATATACAAATTCTTGCCGTTTTCTTTGTCCGTCTCCTTTATCAATCTTGTTTTTTTCTCACCCCATCAATGCATCCCGCTGAAGCCAGGGCTTTGCTTTGCTGCCAGCGCGGAAACCCTCCCCCCCCCCCTTTGCGCGCACTTTGTCCACGGCACTTGACGTCGACCGCGGGAAGAAAAAGGAAAAGAAATGGAGAAATTTTGGTTTGCCGTCCCCACCGTATCACCGAGTCGCTGCAACGGGAAATGGCTTTTTTTTTTTCACTCTTTGGCTGCTTCGCTAATCCAGTAGAGGAAATTGAGACATGGGGTGTACGGCTGACAGCTTCTGGCTGCCGTGCTATGAACAGTAAGTAACAATAGCCTTCTCGAATTTCAGCTCACGACCAGGACGACGAATCGGGAAATTTTGGCACCACGCTTCTTGGTCGCTACAGATACGCCGAATGCTCGTGTTTGGTCTTGGAGTGGAGATTTTCAGAGAAAGAGGCCATTTCAGGATCGTGTGTGTGCATATGTACCTACATACCGGCATGGTGGATGTATGTATGTACCATGTATCTACTTTATCAAGTATGTATGTATATATGTACGCACTTGGTATGTACATACACCTGTGTATATGTGCCGTGACGCCAAGATTTGAGTGGAATTTGTCAGCGATTATACTTCCTTTCCATCTACTGCTTGCGGATGTTGAAGATGGATGGCCTGGAGAGCCCGTGACTTTACCGCGGGGTGAACAAGGTGCATATGCACAGTCCATTGCTACTGCTACGTTATGCATGCATGTGAGGACTGCGTGTGCATGCAGGTACATGCATTGCAACCGATAAAGGGGTGCGGCTGATTCGTTCTTGGGTTTATACGAATGGGTCCAGGAGTGGATTCAGCTCAACGGCTGGGGCGGAAACGGGGCTGTGGGGCTGTGGGGGGTGGGGAGAAGCGGGAAGGAAGAAAGGAAGCGGGAGGAATGGCGTGCGTGTGCGCGCGCGCGTGTTGGCAGGAGATAGCAGCTGCACCTGCACCTGCACCTCACCTGCATTGACGGGCCATCGTGGCAAGTGCCGAGCGTGCCGGCGCTGACTCAGCTGAGTGAGAGATGGAACGTGCCTGCCAGCTGGGCTCTGTTTCTGTCGGCTGCTGCTCATGCCAATGGTGAATGGCAGATCAGTCTGGTTCGGTAGCTGTTCTGGTGGCCAGACTTCAGCTCGTACCAAGATAGTTACCTGCCTAAGTACCTTGCCTCTGGGTTCCTGGTAGCATGCATCCACACAGCGCTGAAAAGTTGAGGCAACATTGAAGCATTTCGCCGGTGGCCCCACACGGCAGCGGGGCCGTGGGGCCGTGGGGCCGTGTGGTCAGGCACCCTAGCAGCTGCTTCTCTTTTCGGGAAGGAACGCATGGGTTAGGGTTGCATCAATGCTCTAGTGTCAGCCCATGTCGTGTCGTCGACGTCGTTGTCGGCGGCGTCGGGGTCGTCCTCGTCCTCGTCCTCGTCGTTGTCGTTATTCACGCCTGGTCTCAGATCCAGGGTTGCATTGCTGGGCATTTTCAGCCCTTTCCGAGCGTTTCCCGACATGCAGCCTTGCGACCTGGCAGACCTGTCCCAGCTTGACCGCTACTACATGTTTTCTGCCTAACGACATGGCATGTAAGAACATACATATGTATTACATGTGTACATACGCAAGTAGGGTAGGCAGGTAGTAAGTAGAAAGTATGTGAGTAGTATGTACATATGTACGTGCCACTTCGCCCAATTCCATCGTCCTTTCCATCAGGCAGATGCAACGCCGATAAGAGCCGTTTTGTGTCATGTTCCTCGTCGGTGTGAGTGACACTTATTTTTCCTATGCAACCATGGGGATGCATTGGAAGTCGATGAATCAGTCGGTCCAGTCGTCTGGGTGCGCACTTTTTCAGGGTTGTGAGAGACGAGTTGATGAACAATGAATGCTTGACACAGCACTTGAATCGCGACAGCACCAACAGAAACCTTTTCTGTGTCAGAAAAGCGACGGAACGTGCAATTTTTACCTCGTAACAGTGGGATTCTATGCGACCTCTCTTTTTATCTTCTGCGAAAACTAAAACCAAAATATTCTCCTTATCTTCGCCATCTGTTACATCTCCCTTCCCTCTCCGGCAGCTTGCGACCCGCACAGAATACTTTGTTAGCGTTAATCTCTCACAGATAGACACTTACAAAGTTCAGGAGCACAATAATCAGCGCGCGACGCGGAAGCTATTGATGATAGGTCGTCGCCACCAGAAATGCCTCGGTATTCAGTCGGTGTCTGAGAGTGTTGATGCCGGACTGGGTGATAGAATCCACAAAACCCATCATGCTGAGCTATTATCGTATTATCCCGCCATTCGGCAAACCTCGGCCCACAGGACCTGGCATTGAATGGTCATGCGTCGCACAAGCTTTCAGTCGGGTCCGGATACATAAACAGGTTTTGTGCGTCCTGACTCTCAAAAGTCATGGAGAATCCTGTGGCGAGAGTCAGGAATTGCTAATACACTCCAAAGCCCAAACCAGAAGCGACAACTTCCAAAAGCAGTTACAGGCATCCAATCGGATCGGCCAAATCAGGCAGGCCTGACAATTGCGCTGCCCCTGCATAGCCCTTGTTATTCTTTCTAGAAGGACATCTTTAGGGCTGACGCCCCGCCGCTTGACACTGGCCGCGACGCAGATTGATAGCAACAGCCGGCGCTACTCCCGTGGCTCTAATTGTCTTTTTCGTTCCGGGAATAGTCAAACGCACTGGTAAGATTTTAGTCTTGTGCATCTTCGGCTTGAGGCCGATGGCGCCGGACGTGTGAGGACGACCTGAAAAACCAACAGTCGCGGGGAGTAGTTGGAGGACAAGAAACCCTTCTGTGCATGATCAACCAAAGCTGTGTGTGGGCATACGTGATGCACATCTACAAACAGTGGGCCGTAGAAACCTTTTTGCGCTCAAATCAGGTTGTCAAAATGCTAGGATCTACCTGAGCGCACTGCTTGTACAGAGTGGCTGCATATATTTATGCCCGATGTACGTCATGTACCCATTAGCTAACAATAGATGCCATAAAGCGACGTTATGCGGCATCAAAAAAAAAAAGACGCAACACTTGCATGGACTTTTTTCTTTCATGTCCGATCCAGGAGCCTCTCTCCGCTCACTGCCTTGGTCATGCGAAAACGCGGGTCAGCATCAACCTAAACAAAATGCGGAAAGGAAGAGCATTAGAGCATTAGAACGTAGAACACAAGTGCACTTTTGCTATTTTAGGAAGCGTCCTTGACTGTCTATCGTGCGGCGCCGCGGAAAAAAGGACATCCAAAACTCGGTAGCTGAGCTGCCGGGGCCCAACAGGCCGTGATCCCATTCCAGAACATGCCAGTTGACACCCGGACTTTGTAAGTAAGTTGCCATGCATGATGGCATGAATTCCCATCGCGCTAGTCTGCCGAGAGGCGGTCATACTTTGTTATTGGTTTTGGTGTCAAATGGCGCCGGGAGGCTCGGCCACAGCTTGATGTCGACTTCGATCTACATGCACCCCCCTCCGCTGTTTCACGCCCCTGGATTACTCCACCTTTCGACGTTGAAAGACACCACGAGTTGTCTAGGAACATAGATGCTACTGTATCGAGATAGCTCCATGGGTGTGTACATATGCATATCAGTTTCGGTCAAGGGCAACAAGTTTCATCAGTTTCGCGAGCGAAGAGATTCGCAAGGACGGGAGATGCCTCTCCGCAGACACGTACAGAGCATTTAGGTACTGGCGAATATTTCTTCATGCAAGTCATGGTGTAGAAAGGTTCGGAAGTATTGACGACCCACTGTCCATGGCATGCTGTACACAAATATGCACAAACATATGTGTATATCCATGCCTCTGCGACTCTGGCCCCCTGTCTCATCGTGCGAACCAGATCTACGATGTGATGCAGATGAAGCTTGTCTGAAATGCTTCTTTCTGCATGCGCCGTGATGGGATGACTCTTGACACACCCATGGCCGTCGTAAGGCGTGTGTGTCTGTGCTTTCCTTGTTCCTTGATTGTCTGTTCGCTTTGCGACGTTACTTGACGAGACCATTTCGCCCAAAAATACCAACACTGTCCCTATCGCAGCGCCCGGGGATTCATCAGGCAGCAACTCCGGACTCCGACTTGCGGCGGACCGCCAGAAAAAAACCGGAGTCTGTCTCTCCATGAAGCCGTTGCGATATTGACGCGAAACAAGACTGGCCCGTCCGTCTGTTGACTTGCTTGCTTGCTCGCCCGCAGCTTCTGGCCGTGACGTCACTCTTTTTTCTCACAACACATTATCTGGCATGCCAAACGTTGACACTTACGACCAAAAATGTAACGCTTTTCCTTTCGAGGCCAAGACACCCTGACTAAACACTGCGTGCAGTGCTCGCAAAGCGCCCATGTACGCCATCTACGCTCTGGCTTGCCCAAAAACAAGATTTGTGTCTGACCGCTTCTTTTGAACGGAGGATCGGATCGACCTGCGACGATATGAAACGCTCTTCAGGGCGAAAAACAACGCCCGGCTGTCCCGTACAAGAACCTTGAGACGAAGCCTTGTCTCTCCGTTAGCGTCCCTGTGCCAAGCCGATGGCTGTTTCAAAAGTCGTGGCCGTGCTGACCGCTGATAGGGCAGGACAAGCAATAACAATAGCCACTGTGTTGAAGACTGAGTACAAAGAAGGAAGGGAAATCTCGAGGCAGCATCGGCTGAGACTGCACTATGATGCGAAAATCGTATCCTGTTGTGATGTCTTTGGGGGATGGACATACCGCGGAGCTGTTCGTCTTGTCCGGGCAAAGTATGTAGATCTTGATTTAGAGCGCACTCGGGCCGAATACCGTGTTTGGCCGCGTCAAGCTGTTAAAGTAGAAAAATAGAGGAAGTAATGAATCAAGGAAGAAAAAGCTGCATTTGCCCCCCGGTGGACTGCCTCTGGTACATCTGCTTTTCTCTTTTCATCGCCGACACAGACTCGTTGTGCGGAGATGTCTCGAACAAGTCTGCGCGTCTCACTCAGTCAAGATTAATGAGCCTTCTAGACTGGGAGGGGAAAGAAATCTTCGTATCCGATTATCCGGGACTCCCGCACTCTGTCATTGTTTCCCCCAGGGCGCTTTCATCTGCCCTGTGGTTTTGAGATGTCGCGAAAACGGAAGAGCATGGAAAGAGCTTTGCAAACCAACTTTGCGAGCATCCAGACGACGCATGACGGAGATGGTTGTTGCTCACACGATGAGTTGACTGTACTGTTGAAGCCAGTGCCTTTGACTACCTGCAATCTGCGATGGGAGATTACACATCGGGATGAGAAATATGGTGGGAAATACATACATATGTAGGTAATCGGCCCAGCAACTTCTTTCAACGTTGATAATGAGGTTCGAAATGATGCATTCTTGGCAAATGCGGTCGGCGCCCACTGTACGTACAGTACAACGAGAACCGCCAGCCAGAACTCGCTTCCATCCAAGCTATGGCATCAAAAAAAAAAAAAAAAAAAAAAAAAAAAAAAAAAAAAAAAAAAAAAAAAAAAAAAAGATGTCCTCCCCTCAGCAGAGATTGGAATGCAAAGCGCGACGGAGACTGCATCTCCATCATGACTGAGGAACAACACCGCAGGCTCGGCTGGAGCTTTACCAAGCTCAGTGTACGATCGTTGGAATGACAGAAGCATAATGGCCATTAGGATGGGCCAACTCGACGAGGAGAAGGAGGAGAATGTGGCCATGGAACTCGAAATGAACATGGAGACGCTGCACAAGTTGTCGTCTAGGCACCTCGCATGGTCCAGCGGTTTGGTGAGCTCAGGATTTTCTCCTTCCATCTTCCTTTCTTTCCTCTTCGCTTTCTTCCTTCCTTGTGGTGCAAAGAAAAAGCGCCATAACGAGGAGAGAGGAAATGGAAACAATTGTACGAAATAGAACATAAAACTAACCACTTTACATTTCCCGCCTCCGAACCACAGCATGGGCAAGTCCGATGGCCGACTTTTGAGAATAAAGCCCGGAAACCTCGTCGTGCCACATGATCTCTCAGACAGCAAATGACATTGCTGACTGCAGACGCTCGGGGTCGCAGCAAGCAGTGACTGGGAATCTTTTTGGGTCTGAGCTTTGAAAGATGATATGGTTCCTTGTGCCATACGTCATGTTTGTACACAACATGAACCGTACATCGACCGTACGGCCACATTGCGGGGTATGTGCTGTTCACACGATGTACATGTGTACTTTTCGTGTACGACAAGGTCTCCTCTTCACTTATGCATCATGAAACCGCATTTTCCTCCTCACACAGAATCGAGCTGTTTCCAGTAGGTTACCAGATCAGCTGGCCAGGCACACTTTTCATCGCACCATGACCTGGTCGTACAAGCGATGCGGCTGACAACCCTTGCCCTCGCCCCCCTCATATGGGCTTACATCGCCAGAAATTCTTTCCTTCCAATCAGACATCGACGTGATGAATAGAAGCGCGAATGATACGAGCCTTTTGCAGACATGGCTTCCTTTCAGCTGCCGTAGTGTCCAGTGAGCGGCAGTTTTCTTGGTCACGGCTCAGCATGAAGGGTATGTATATCCGACATGAGCGCGTTTACATGTCCCATATGGAATCATATATTACCAAGTGGCCTGGTCATCGCCCGACCTCCCCATGTCTTGCCATGCATACCCCGCAGACTTGGTGCAATATTGATGCAAGCAGGACATGCCGCTCCGGGGTTTTACTACTGGCTTGTGAGAGTCTCGAACGGCCATCGACTTGAGGAGTTCGGATTTTAAGACTCGTAAGACACTGTTTATGTAGAGGACAATCGACCCACTCACTATACTTGGCATACATATACGTGTGCCTATATAAAGAGTCGTATCTCTGGTGTCTGACCCACGACGACAGAAGCCTCGAGAGACGAAAATAAAATCTCCAAATCTCAGCAGCTATCGCTCGTGTCGCCGATTGCATTCTTTACACTCATCAGACTCGTTGCGCTACCTTTTCGATCCAAAGTTTCCCTTTTATTATCGGCATTTCAGTCTGTGCTCCTAAGTCACATTGTCCCTCACGATGAAGATGCACATCATATTCACAGCCTGGCTGTTTGGGTCAGCCCTCGCAAGCCCGACACAGGACACATCCCCCGCGACCAACTTGGAAAAACGGTGTAACGCATCAGGTTATTTCTGCAACAACGGCGTGCCATGCTGCGCCGGTTCATACTGCAGCAGCTCACAGGTCTGCCGCGGGTGTAATGGCTCAGGGTCTTTTTGCAACAACGGCGTCCCTTGCTGCGCCGGTTCATACTGCAGCAGCTCACAGGTCTGCCGTGGATGCAATGGCTCAGGATCCTTCTGCAACAACGGCGTCCCTTGCTGCGCAGGTACATACTGCAGCAGCTCACAGGTCTGCCGGTACTGCAACGGATCAGGTTCCTTCTGCAATAACGGTGTGCCATGTTGCGCTGGCACATACTGCAGCAGTTCACAAGTTTGTCGTGGATGCAATGGCCGAGGATCCTTCTGCAACAACGGCGTCCCGTGCTGCAGTGGTCTTACTTGCAGCAGCTCGCAAGTTTGTCGATGAGTTGAGCAACAGAAAAAAAAAGCATCCCGTTAGAGGTTTTGGATAGCCGAAGGAGGGGATTTTTTTTTTGTTGCGGGTCTTTATTTTTATGTTCTATTTTTTTTTCCTCAACTTTGATCTTACCCTTTTTCTTCCATTTTCTTTCTTTTGGCGCAACTCGGCGATAGGTAGTACTTGTGTCAAACATTAGCGACTTCAAAGCAGCGTGTGGAGGAGAACATCATTCCCTCGTGTACGTGTGATGGGCGTGCACATTGTGAGAATGAAGATTGGTGTTTCAACTTGTCAAGATTTTAGTTTTCAATTTTTGGACGTTCAAGTCACACAGAATGACAGCATTGCCCCCCCCATCTGCTCCCCTCCCGGTGTATCGGGCGACAATACTTATTTGAATGCTGCTCGAGTCACGAGGACATTGTCTGCGACCGAGTCAGATGTGGCGTTTTTCAAGAGGCTGTCCTGTTACCTGTAGGCTGAAGAGGCTGCAGATGAAATGCAAGTTGGACGACTAGGTAGCTGGGCACTGTTAGCCCCGCGGCGAATGCAATCGTAAATCGCATTCAACACTCAAAACTTTGAGGGAAGGGGTGAAACAGATTAGCAGAATGAAGGAGAAGTTGAAAGAAAAGAGGCGAGCAAAAAAAAAAAAGAGAGACAAAAGAAAGGATCGCCGTGATAAAAAGGACATGGGTCACGGAGCAAGTGTCTCTGTGGACGGATTAAACTTCTTCCGCGCCAAAGCCAATAAAAGGGGACGTGACACCGGTGACCAAACCAACAACACAGCAACACGACGACCAAACCAACCAACCACCCTCTCACCACCCACATCATCAGCTGAACAAAGTCATCATGAGCGACGACGCAACGAAAGAGCAGCCGCAGGTGCCCACTGCCCCTCCCATCAACGACACTCCATTCCGGCGCTTCTTGACATTACTTGCTCTCAAAACCACCTCGCGTTTGTTCTACAAATGGAACCAATCGTGCATTCCCCTTTCCAGCCGCCATATCCTCAAGACGGGGCGAACAGTAGACCTTACCGAAGCAGCGACCATGCAGTTCGTCGCGTCTCGGACAAATATACCAGTGCCCCGCGTGTACTGCTCATTCGTCCGCAAAGGACAGACGTACATTGTCATGGAGCGCATTCGCGCCAAAACCTGCGCCCAGGTTTTCTTGCGTATGCCTCAGTCGCAGCGTGATGACATCTGTGCGCAGTTGCGTGAAATGCTCAAGGAGCTTCGCTCGCTGCCACCACCAGGCCCCATGATAGGAAGCTTCTTCGGAGGTTCACTCTGCGATTGTCGAATGCTGCGAAAGAGTCCAAGGTTCGGACCTTTTCCCTCGACACGGGATTTCCATCGCTGGTTACGGGAGGACTTTCATCCAGACCAGCATCCTTCTCACATGGACTCTGAAGACTGGGAAGAGGCCAAGAGAGTGGTGGCTTTGCAAGACAGAGAGGAATGGGCACCACCAGTATTTACCCACTGCGATCTTCACCCTATGAACATTATGGTTCGAGACGGAAAAATTGTCGGCATCATTGACTGGGAAATGTCGGGTTGGTGGCCCAGCTATTGGGAATATACATCTGCTTGGCTGGGCAACCAGGGAAGGCTAGCATGGCAGGATAACGTGCATAAGTTCATTGATCCTTGTCCAGTGGAGCTTGACATGGAGAGAATTAGACAGAGATGGTGGGGCGAGATTTAATGGTGAGTTTATTCGAGGTAGTCTGGAACTTCCTCATCAATCACACTATATGTAGCTAGGGTATGATTTCCTTGCCGCTGGTCAAATCCCAAGTCGGCTTGGGACCCAATATCTGGTCCTGGTCACGATACCTGTCAGCCGCGATTTTCTCCTCCACGTACTTTCTACCCTTGTCTTCTATCTTGCTCCAATCTAGCTCCGACGTTCCGACAACCTTGGGCTCTGCGTTGGATATTCTCCTCAGCGCATCGACCAACCAAGTCCGACAGGTAAAGTTTGGGTCGTCTTGTATTATCGGTGTTTCTCTGAGAATCTTGAGGAGACTCTGTTCGTCCTCGATTTTAGCAATGAGTATACGCACGAGGAGCTTAATGGTGCATTTCACATCCTTGAGCTCGCCTTCGTCGTACCTCCAACCAACGACTGCTGGGTTGATGACGTGGCAGCGCAGGCCGGGAGCTTCCTTTCCGGCCTCGGCTTTGGGGCCAATGATGAAGGCCCAGTGAAATCTGTATAAAAGAACTTAATAAAGGAAGGACTTTTTATATAGAGAAAAGACAGAAAACTAGAGAAAACTAGACGAAAATATAGAAGAAAATATAGAAAAAAAAAATAGCGAAAGCGGCGGTGTCTTACTTGCGCGCAGTACTGTTAGCGACTCCACTGGGGTAGAGCGCAACGTAAAGCCTCTTCTTGTTAGAACCCATCTTTGCGGCGTGGTCACCGTCACGTTCCACAAGCTTTTTCTGTCACCAGACAGCTTGCAGTCCTGGCGTAGGGTAGCGGGGTGCGCTTTGCGAGGAAAAAAAGGAAAAGAAGAAGAAGTAGTCTGATCAACTGAATGTCCAGGAGAGCTGGTTGAGACGAGAAAGAGAAAAATGGAGCGTTTGCTTGGAAGACGCCTGGCGTCAGCCTCGCGTTTTAGTAGTCACTCTTGGCCCTCCGTTCCCCTCCTTTCCTTGGAAACCCCTCAGCTAGGTTGGCTCCTGCTGCCCGCCATGCTGCATGCTGCATACTGCATACGCACTGCTCGCTCACAACGTGCAGCTACCAAGACGCTTTCGCCGCTGTCTTTGATTGGCGACTGGCTGATAATTTATGCAGGGATGATGTGAGGAGGCGAACGGCCAATACGGAGGCACGGTGGCCCTGCTGGGTGTGATTTCCGAAACAAAACAAAACAAAAAATACTCTCATCCGCAGTTTTTTTTCTTCTTTTTTCTTTTCGTTCTTGCACTTCCCAACTGCTACCTGACCTCTAGTTGCAGCCTCATCATTCTTGGCCGACGCCGACACCATTCTTCTTCGCTAAACAAACAATTCTCATACATGTCAACTGCATGTCTTTCAAAAACGGGCCAAATATGCTTGGCAGTCTTGCTGTCCTCGGGCAGCCGTTTGAGCATCGAGCCAGCAAGGTCCAGAAATTCCCGCTTTTCCTGCAACATATCAGACAACGTGCTTTGTACGTTCTTGGCCAAGCCCTTGTGGAGCATGCAGTCTTTCGTGGTGGAGAGGGGAAGAAAAAAAGCAAATGTGCAATAAGGTCATCGTTATGGTAAGTCTGGAATCTTTTCACCGGCACCGGTGCAAACATACTACCGTCCTCCCAAAACTCATTCATGGTCCCACGCTTTTTGCTTAATGACTTTTTCGAGACTTTGTCGAGCCTGGCTCTGCTGCACCATTGTTGCGGCCCCTCCGATGGCCCGAGGCTGGAATCACTTGAGCGAGACGGACGTGTGCGTCGTATTCATGGGCAACACCTGTGGGGTGATTGAAGAGGTTGTTGTTATCTTGGAGGAGGCCCCACATCTGTCGAGGTGATCATGGTCGTGTACAGGAAAGTCGACCAAGTGCTGCGAGGTGTATGTTGTTACATACCATTACGCTGAAACCATACATCAGAAGTCTTCACCTTCCACTTCAAACACATCTTCCATTGTCTTAATACGGCAGAGACCCTTTTGTGGCACATTGGCACCCGCTACCCGCTTCAGGCATTCCACCTCATCCAAGTACAGAACTACTTTTTTTTAAATATATATGTGCACATGTACTTGTACTCGCCTCTCCTTTCACGGCTGTAGCCGCCTTTCTCCGCAAAAACATGTGGGACGCAGAGGCTCGGACGAACAGCCGATTTGTCGCCCCAGCCGCGAAAGAATTCCCCGCCCCTCGTCTCGACAGACCCCACAGTCATGGAGCAACTTGAGCACCATCAAATGGTGGTTCTTGTCGCTTCGGCCAAGGTGTGAGGAGCGTCTTCTTTGTGAGTGCTCTAGTCGCAGCGTACATGGTCTGGCGTCGCTTGTGGTTGATTCTTTTGCATGGTACAGGGGGGTCTAATGCACTAATTAGTGCGATGCCATTTTTTGAGCGACAACTGTTGGACATCCTATCCTGGTTCTTTCTGCGGGATTTGAGGAGTGAGTGGACTTACTTGCTATGCAAGAACCTACAGGTAGCGACACGCGCATCGTGCAGCTTCAGATCCGACAGCCATTGCCGCCTTTTCCGCGACTCTAAAAGTATCCCAATACTTCTCTGCGTGTTTTATCTCATCCGCCTTTGGACCAAGGGAGAGCATCACGACCGGCAATGAACAACCAAGCCATGCCAACACACTTGCGACACGGCTTCAACAACGTGAAGCAAGATACCGATCTATTTCTAGGCGAAAAAAGGGCAAACTAATAAATCACTGTATTTCTTGCTTGGCACATGTGCTTTGCGTTGCACACATAACACATGCACTCTTCCATACGTTGCGGTTTGCGAAATTTACGCCGAGATCCCTGTCCTTTATAGATCCCCTGGTAATAGCATCCTCTGGCGATCTGAAGATCTGAAAACACGCATGCCGTGCTGCAAAGTTCCACATATTTCTCTTGCTTATCGGATGAGACCAAAGTATCAGCGTCCTGCGGGAGATCTGATACATCCCCACATATGCACATATGTATGTATGTACATACTACATGCACGCATGCACGCGCGTGGAACAACAAGAATTCGAGAGCCAACAAGGGAAGAGGATTTTGAGCAGTGTCCATTTCGTTTACCAACCGACTCGCCAAAGGCGGTCCATGCCAAGTGCAAATACTGCTACAATTGTTCCTAAAAATACACTATCATGCGGGGAGTACTCGGTGGAGATGCGGGCTTTTGACTTGAGACATAATGACTAGGCCTTATATGGCCCCCTATTCACAATGCCACGATGAGTACAGGTGATTCTGAACATCAAACAGTTTCGGAATTACCTACGACCCACTGTATAACGTGGCGGGTTATTTACCTCGTCCACGTTTTTTCATGCATGAATCATTGATGCATGCTTTCGGGGCGTTTCCGCTATGATGTCCTCAGCAGCAGTGAACAAGCAGCCGGCAGCCGAGTTCATGAATGACGACCCTACCACGACGATTCCAACAAAAAAAAAGAAGAAAAAAACAAAGAAAAAGGCTGTGTTGTTTGTGGTCCAAAATCTACTTGCCCAATATTGTGGCATTGAAGCAAAGTCAGTGCGCAGTTATGCCGAGTTGAGCCGTGTCGAAAAATGCAATACGTCTATGATTTACAATAGTGCTCAGCTTGCGTATGCGGGGGAATAGTGTAGGGGTTATCGCGTCCGCTTTGCATTGTGTCTCATGCTTGCGGAAGGTCCGGGGTTCAATTCCCCGTTCCTCCAACAAAGGCCCTTCGTGGCCGTTTCTTTTTTCCACGCTCAGCAAGATCTCTTTTTCCCTTTTATTCGCATATTGCATGCGGAAATGATTCCTTCGTCTTTCTTTTTTCTCATTTTACCAGAACCCAGCTCCCATACATTTGTCAACCCCGGGCAACGACAATAATAGCTTCTTATCAATTGGGATGCTGCGCGATCGATCCACATCCGACCGAAAGCCGGATTTATCTAGCCGGTATTAGCACGGCTGCGCCGTCTGATCCGTACAGGATGAATGAGTGAGTCGTGCGAGCATCATCAAGGCTGCATCGGCCCCTCAAGCAGGCTGCACAGTCCACGACCCTTCTTCCCCGCCTGCATTCCGGGAGAAACGCAACCGACCTTCCCTTCTCCGCGCCTCGGGATCCAGGTAAATACTAAGCCGAGTCCTGCCGCCGCTACCGAGACCAAATATTCTACACAGGATGTAGACCTGAGCGGGCCGCGTCGTCGTGATGAGCGCCTCTCGAATCTACCGTCACGGTAAGGAACCACTCTCCATTTACAACATGTATGAATGAATGGGTGAAGGGGAAAGGGGGGGGCTCGAATTGCAACAACTCACATGTGCTTCCTGCTTGCCACTCATGTAAAACGGGGTGCGCCAGTTGGTGCTCGTCGTGGCTTTGACCTCAAACCGGTAGATCGGCCGTATACCGCTTTGTATGCCTTGCGCGGAGTAGCCCCGCGCGAGCAGGAACTCGGTCAGGACGCCATGCTCATCAAAGTACTCAATATCGGCGATGCCGTCGTGCGCATGGCCTATATCGTGATATCCAGGATGAGCAGCGACGCGTGTTCTGAGGGAGCTTTTCCAGTTGTGGAGGCCAAAGTTTGGGAGTGGAAGGCTTTGTAGGTACTCGAACATCTGGTGTATATCCATTGTTATTATGCATTGTTTACTTTTAATTTTTATTTTTAATGTTTTTTTTTTTTTGGAGGGGAGGGGGTTTCAAAATCAGCTGTATATGTGCAGCATCGGCATGAAAAACATACGTAGAGCTCTCCAGCTGCTCCGAGCTTGTGCTTCCAATCTGGATCTTGTTTCGAAAACGCCGCGGACAGGATATGCACCGGCAGGGCGTTGCCGCCCCCGACTGCAAAATCAGAGGCATGCAAGCTGGCGGCATTATCGAGATATCCAGATGCAGCATGTCGTCTTGCCGCTTGAATCACATTGTCGAGCACATGCAGGTACGCAGCATCGGGTGAAAGGAGAGCTGGCGGCGCAGAAACATTCGTTCCATGAGGCGTGGAAGCCCAGCCGGGCGACTCCCACGGCTGATGCGGAGGATGCGACGGCGCGGCCTCTCGGTTCGCGATGGTCTGAGGTGTGTTCCAGCTTGCGTTATATGGAGATGCCGCGTCATGGGGATTATGCGACCAACCTGCCGTTGCTGGCGGAGGCGGAGGCGGCGGCCGTATACATTTCAGCAGCCACAGGCAGAGGCCAACGCAGAGTATCAGGGCAACCACACCGCCAGCGACGATGATGCCGATGCGAGCTCCATGACTGAGGGTTTTCCAGCCCTGTTTCACGTCTGATTGCTCGTTTGCCCTCCCGCTTGCGCTGGCAGAAGAGGCCAAGGTCGTGGACGTGGCAGCCGCGCCTGTCGCGACCGCACCTACAGACACCGTCCTCGTCGCCTGCGGCTGTTCACGCCGCCCTCGCCCACAGCTCATCATAACGGCCGCGACGGTCCCCGACGCAAAATCCGAAAGACAACGAAAGTCGCTGCCGGTTTTGTAGAAATCCAGGACGGACTGCTTCGTCGCGCAGGCGGTGTCCTTGAACAAGTATGGGACGACGGTGCCGCCGCTCGCGCACGGCACGTTTTCGTAGTGCAGCGAGACGAGGCCCGGCGTCACGACACAGGTGCTCAGGTTGAAGGCCGTGCTGGGCGTGATGCTGCTGACGGTTTTGCAGTCGGTGCTGGTGTACAAGTTCACTGGGACGTCGATACAGCGAGCCAGCCCGGCGCAGCTCATCAGGAGCAGAGCCGTTGTGAGGAGCGAGTAAGACATTCGGGGTTGGCGTCGCGATGAGGTGCGTTGAGCTCCCGGGGTGAAAAGTTCCAACGAATGCGTCTGGCGAGAATGGGTAGTTGGTCTGTGGCATCTCACTCGTAGCTCGTGGGTCGATGCGCATGCGCCGTGTCGAAAGCGACGACCGTCTCGTGCGAGATGAAATCGTGCCTTGGAGGATGGGCATCATTTGATTTTTGGAATTCACAGAGGGGAAGAGAGAAAGAGAGAGGCGCGTCGGCCGAGAGTCAGCGGGTTTTAAGTACATCTGTCCGAGATGAAAATTGTGTTCATCTGTCCGACCCGAGCCCATGTAAGCTGCGGCTGAGACCGCGTCGTTGACGTGCAGCAGGGCCAGCACAATAAAAGATTCAGCCCCTCGCCGAGGCTGAAGCATCCTTTGCCAGGGTCGAACCTCTCACAAGGCTGGGCTGGTTTTTTATATATAGATATATGCATGCATAAAAATATTTATACGTATATACCGACATATCTGTGAATATACCACCGCCACAGGAGTTACCACCACTTTGCATGGATCTTTGACATTCACAACAGCCAAGTGGAATAAGCAGTGTTCGGGAATCAATAGAGTCAACACCAAGTCATACTGCTTAAAAGTAGAGGTATCAGGATACAGGCCCACCGACGCGATACACGGAGCGAACCAGGATAAGCGCAGTACACTGTAGTAGGACGAAGTTGCTCATATTTAGCTACATTTCTACCAAGCCACGCCAGAACTCATTGTTCGCTATGTGTACACATGTAGCAGCGCAAAATACCGTGGCCTCGCCTGCAGCCATAGCAGTAGTACTCCGCGACGTATATGTAAATGGATATATAGACGTCGGTGCTCGCAAGCTCTTTTCGGAGCCTTTGCCTTAGCATTGCGTGATTTTATTCACGGCAATTGAAGAAGTTTTGCACCCGTCAGTAATTACGCTTTGGCAAATGCACGGGTGAACACACGCACAGATGTGCACGAATAAGGATTTATTGCAGGCCATCCCCTTGAGTGCGGTAAGGTGCTAGAAGGACAATCATAATAGGGCTAAGTACTAAATACTTCTCTTTTCCATTATAATAATACTGTAATAGAGATTCTCGCGACCCCTCATATTATAAGAGAGATATATGCTAGATAGTACAGCAGATGGGTAGCTCTAGAGTATCTTGCATGTACTGGTGCCTTACCGCACCCAAGGGGATACGATTGCTTGCAAGAAAAGGACAGGAAAGGAAAGGAAAGGAAAACGAAAAGAGAGAAAGGAGTTGATTGGTGGAGCATCCATGTAGGAAAAGACACAACAAACCATGGAGAACCATATGTAAGCCTCCGCATGGAACAAGGCTGGAAGCAGAGACATGTTTCTAGACTCCGCGGGAGGCCTGCAAGTTAATTACTTTTTATTTCATCATAGGGACGGGTCATTATCATTCCTTTGCGTGTCATAAGGCGCCAACCTTGTCACTACAGGAATTGTTAACTAATAAGGAGTAGGGTTAAAAAAGGATACTTTAGTTTATTAGGGAATATTACTAAGGTACAATAGAAGTTGCAGTACTTTTCTTAGATACAGAGAGATACATGTGGTACAGTGATTCTTAAGCAAAATTCTACATACTCTACAGGTACCTACGTCAAGTGGGTCTGTGACCCAATTGGCGTCTCATGACACTTAAAGGGATGTGTGCCAGCAGAAAGCATGTGGATTGCACGGGCACATAGTACGACATACAAAGTACCATATGTGCATAAGTAGGTATACATACATGGGATGAAATGATGCACATACATACATAAGCATAAGTTCCCGATCTGCTTTCTCCACTCCTCCCTTGTTCCCATTTTTCTTTTTTTTTCCCGGGATCCCTCCTTCCGAGGATTCCGCATGGATCAAGAATCAAGCAAGATTCAAGACACGTTCTGCGACGTCCGTCCAGTCGCACTTTTCATGCAGCCGCGCCGCACCACCCGTGTCTCACTACGAAGGGTAAACACCCCCCCCCCCCCCCACCCC
>SRPT01000046.1:0-73882 GCA_018360205.1 Claviceps digitariae | reverse complement strand
TTTCTTCTTTTTTTTTCTTATCTTTGGATTCGAGACCAAAGCGGGCCGGTTCCTCTCGGTGGAGACCCAAACACTCGGTGTTATGACGCTTTCGGTTGGGTTTGGATTTTTCAAACGGCGGACCACTCCCGTGTGGAGAAATGTAGCATGGAAAACATGCAGACCTGTTTTCTCGTGGCATGCCAAGCATACGTGGCTTTCTAGTGTGGTTGTTTCTGCCAATGTTTGTCGATGCATGTAAGGGGTGGGAAGGGGGAGTGTTTTTGTCTCACGCGAATTGGGTCTGGATTGCACGACGTCGAAGCCGTGACGAACGGTACTTGGGGACATGCATTCGTTTTGCTTTGAATAAGGGGGAATTGGCGTGACTGTATTCACTGCCAGATGGGTTGAACTAGGCGTCGCAGAGGATTGTTAGTCGTTAATGGTGGTGTTTTTGGTTTCACGAACAAGAACAAGCCAACAATGAGGGCTGCAGGGAACGCCAGGAATGCATGCAAGAGAAGGGGGATTTCATTTTTCCTTTTTTCCTATTGGTGCATCATAATGTGGCGCATCATCTTGCACTGGTGCCTCATCTAGCGCGGGTGGAGCGTTCCAGCCCCGAATGCGAATGGCAGCCAATTGCATCGCATGTAGCTGCATCCCCACCAATCGGTTCCCCTTATTTTCCCTCTCCCACGCCGTCCACGCTTCCACGCAAAGTCCCAGACGTAAAAAAAAAAAGTCGCTTCCAATTCCGAACCGGCACAATTACTGAACTGTGCATGGCCGTACAACATCCACGTCCAGACACAAACCCTCTCTATTCTCCAGACCGTTCCGTCACGCCCGCACCGCCAGCCTCGTCCAGAATATCGTCACCATGCACGCAGCTTCCATCTTGGGCGTGGGCCTCGCCCTCTGCGGCACCACCACTGCCACTGCCGGCCGGGTGCAGCCTCGCGATGGCGACAACGACAACGACCTCGCCAACGCGCCCTGGGTGGTGGTCAACGATGAGGGCGCCATCGGCACCATCTACACGCCCACCATGACCACCGTGTCCGGCACGCCGTATCCCGTGAATCCCGCGCCGCATGACTTGACCGCCACCGTCTACACCATCACCAACTACGGCCACGTCTATGTCACCACCCAGTCGCCTCCCAACCCGATGGTGACCAACACCAAGACCAACGAGGGTTTCTTTTCGCGATGCTACAACAAGAAGGGCCAGTATGCGCCTTTTTGTCGGCCTACGCATAATTCTAGCATCTACGTTGACTATACGTACTATGGTATGTTTTTTTCCTTCTTTACAAATTTGCACCATGGAGGAATTTTAAGATTATTCATATTCCTACCCCTCTCTCTCTCTCTCTGAAATCCTTTTCCAACTCCTTCCGCAGTCACTTGGGACCCCGACTGGTTCAACAATACCGACCAATTCTCCACCCACTTCGTCTCCCTCCGCATCAACTACTTCAACGACACCTCGGGCGAGCACTCGGACCGCGACCTCCTGGACCAAGCCCACCCCGTGCAGTACGGCTTCCTCCCCTTCAAGGTGGAGAGCAGCTACCTCAAGGGCCACCGCTCCAACAACGTCACCCTGCAGCTCGTCGGCCACCAGATCCAAAACACCACCGCCCCCACCAACAGCACCGTCGAGCTCCCCGTCGTCATCACCACCGCGCCCCTGGACCCCACGCCGCCGACCCCCGTCCCCGACGGCCAGACCCTCGTCATCGCCCTGCCCGTCACCTTTGGCGTCATCGCCCTGCTCCTGATTGGCGTCTGTCTCTGGAACCGCCAGACCCGCCGCATCCAGCTCGGCAACGTCATGGGCCGCCACCGCCGCGGCTACACCGGCCGCCGCACGCGCGACCTGTTCCGCCGCAAGAACAGAGGCATCCAGCTGGATGCCGGGCCCCCGTCCCCGCCTGCCGCCGACTACCACGACTCGCCTGGCCGGAGACCCAGACGCGATAGCGACGCCCTGGGCAGCCTGACGGGGAGTCCCGTGCGGGCCGATTTCGAGCAGCAAGGCACGCGAGGCGCACAGAATGCCTTTCGGGATGAGGTGAATCGTCAGGAGCGGGAGAGGCAGGGTGCTCTGTAAGTTGGCGTGCGCTTTTTCAAAGGCCTGGGTTGTTGTTGTTGTTGTTGTTGTTGTTGTTGCGTATACTTTGTAGCATTGATAATTGGATTTTCCATTTTTGGAGACGGCTCAAACGGTGCATGGGAGGAGCGATTCGGATGATTTTATGGACACGAAGTAAAAGGGGACAAGGCGAGAAATGGACACGCAGTAAAAGGGGACAAGGCGAGAAATGGACACGCAGTAAAAGGGGACGAGGCGAGATGCGGACACGCAGTAAAAGGGGACAAGGCGAGATACGGACACGCAGTAAAAGGGGAGAAGGCGAGATGCGGACATGCGAGACACAACGAGACCAAGAGACGCACATGATGGACGATGGACCCACGCAGCTTGGATAAAAGACCATTTCTTCCTTTCCCCTTCCCCAATAGACCATGTAATGTAATGTAATGTAATATAATCAAAACTACGGAGTCACTTGATGGGATTATAACGACGACACACAAGAACTGCAAGGACGGTGTACATTGTTATAGGATAGGTAATACATATTCTTCTGGTTCACTATTCCATCCATCCACAGCCGCGTCCTGGAGAGCAGATGCCGCTGAAATGGTTCGTGGTACAGGATTAAGGGACGGCTGGCCTGCTTGGCACGGACTGGTGTGTAACTGATATGTTATATACACGGGGGGTTTTCATGCCCGCTCATTATATGGTACAGTTGTGTAGGGGGATCGTATCGTACAGGTTCGGTGCATGGATGGACTGGTACATATTTTGGGGTAGACTTTTTTCAAAAGACAGGACTGCTGTTTCCTCCCCCCTTTTCCCTTTTCTCTTTTTTTCTCCTTTTTTCCCCCTTTTTTTCCCCCCTTCCCCCCCTTTTTTTCCTTTGTTTCTTTTTTTCCTATTTTCTCCTAATTTGTTTTTACATGCTTTGGGAGGGTGGCTCCGGTGTGATTTTGATGCGTTTGGTTTGGGAGTCGGTTTTGAGGGCAGGGGAGTCTGCTCTCTTGCGTGGTACGGGCTTTGAGGGCTTTAAAGGGGAAGGGAGGGGGGAGGGAGGCAAGGGATGAGTCGGATTGGCATTTTTGGTGGCTGTCGTGATGAAAGGACTGGCGTGGTGGTTTGTGCTGTTGTACATGTCTTGACTCGAGATTGTGCGCGAGTTTGATTCGGCGGTGTGAATAGGACTTGATTTGGACTTGATGCTTGAGCTTTTTGGGCTCGAGGTTGGAGTTGGGTTCGGGTTCGGGTCTGGGGTTGTCGAGAGTAGGGCCGAGTCTGGTTGTGTTGTCGTCGTCAGAGGCGCGGGATATGGGAGATTGTGGCCCCCGTCCGCTCTTGCAGAGGGCGACGAGGTTCCATCTCGGGCTCCCTCTTCAGCCCCCTCTCCGCCCTCCGGCCCGCCCTCCCGTCCGCCGTCCTCGCCGTACGTGGCGCACAAGTCGAGGCGTTGCTCCCCCGGAACAAGTGGCCGCAAAAAAGCGGCGGGGATGGCCGTGGCAAGCCGGCAGCTCGGCTGGCACGGCTGGTACGAGTCGGTGGTCCAGGCGGCATCGGCGTAGTTTTTGGCCTCGGCAATGGTGTAGCCGCAGCTGAAGCCCTCGTGGTAGGCATCGGGCAGGATGACAATGGTCTCGCCGGGCCGCTGGTCGACGATGCGGTAGGGAATGCCCAGCTTCTGCAGCTTGTCGGGGAAGAAGAACTCGGCGCGGTGGCGCATGAACTGCGAGCAGCCGGAGCCGCGGCCCAGGGCCTTCTCGGCAAGGTCGACGGCGGTGGCGGGGATGACGATCCAGATCTTGCGGCCCTTGTAGAGATGGTTCAGGGAGGCGAGGCGGAAGTCTTCGGCGTGGATCTGAAAGGTCGCGCCAAAGTAGGGGCCTGATTCGTACACGTAGGGCGTGTGGATGCCGGGGATGATGGCCTTTGTGTGGTCGAGTTTGTCGCCCTGGAGGGGGTAGATGGGACTTTGTTCGGGCACGCCAGCGAGACGTCGTTGGGTCTTGGTCCAGGCGGGCACGTCGACTCGATAGCGGATGTTGCGCAGTTGCCTGTTTTGGTTCTTGCGGAAGAGGTGCTTGAGGTTCTTGAGGGCGGTATGAACCGAGTCGGCGGCATCGGCATCTGCATCGGCATTCGCATCGGGCATCGCATCGGGCATCGCATCGGCATCCGCATCGGGAGGTGACGGGGCAAAGAGGCCTTGTGAGGGCACGGTGCTCACTTGCCAGAATCTCGTTCGGCGGATGAGCTTGACTTTGTAGGCATTGGCGGCGACGTACTGTGCCGGCTTCCGGGGCAGGGCGCCGTGCAGGCCGCGGGGAATGACGACCTTGAAGCAGCCATCTCGGCCGGCATTGAGGCGGGAGGCAAGGGCCAGGATGGCGGGGAAGTCTTGCCACTGCTGGGGCGTGGGGCGGAGACGCAGAATGGGGTGGCCGTCGACGTCATGGTAGTCGTAGTTGATGGGTGAGTTGATGGATGGGATGATGGGTGGGATGATGGATGAGGAGTTGATGGATGAGGAGGCGGGTTGTGATGTCGATGTCGATGCCGAGAGTGAGACACCTTGCGCATCCTCCTCCACCACGGCAGGAGCAATCCGCACGTGCGTCTGCGGCTGCGTCTGCGGCTGCAGCAGCGTCTCGGCAACCAGGCGACATGAATGCTGATGCTGATGCTGCGCAGTCATGGCAAGCTGCTTGATTTCGAGTGCGTGTGAGTGTGCGTGTGCGTCAGTGTCATCGTCAGTCATTCCTGCGAGGTGTGGCATGTTTTGGATGACGTCTGCGAGCGATTGTCGTTTGTTTTACGTCGTTTTTTCGGTCTTTCGTTTACGTCGTGTTTTCGTTGTTCGCCGTCGCACTCGCCGTCGCAGTCGCACGCACACACACACACACACACCAGTCCAGTGCGTCTGTCTGGACTCTGATCTGAATCTGGACCGTCTGGACTCTGGACTCTGGACTCTCGACTCTCGACTCTCGACTGTCTGGCCCATCCACTTGTGTCGGAGACGCGGCGGCCCGAGGCGGGGCTTCATCGGCATCGGCATCGGCATCGGCATCGGCATCGGCATCGGCGGCGGCGGCGGCGACGACGACGACCACTCGTTGTGCGCCGTCGTGCCAGTGCAGGGGAAATAAAGGGGAATTAAATGAATGATAAAAAAAAACCAGTTCAACCCCTCGGTGACGCCGCGCTGTTTCCCGTCCCCCCCGCGGGTTACTTCCCCTAGGACAGCACAGCACAGCTTGTCCTTTTAACTTACATTCAGATGCCAGACTCATCCATTAGTATCTATAATGCATCGTTCATAAACACTGACCCCTGCCCCGCCTGCCTCTGCGTCTGACCCATCTGTCCTATGAATCAAACAAACACCCCCAGCACATCCTCACAATAACATCCATGCCAACCTCGTGCATGCCATCATGGGCATAACATCACATCACGCCCAGCAACAGCATGTATTTTGAAAAAAAAAAAAAAAAAAACCAACACATAACAACAAACAAACAAGCAAGCAAACGAACAAACAAACACCTATGATGCAAAACCCACAATAAATAAACCCATAATAAACCACTCGTTTTGCTTATAGCTTTAAAAAAAACGAAAAGGAAGAAAAAGAAAAAGAAAACAAGAAAACAAGAGTAAAAAGGGGAAAAAAGGGAAAAAAGGGAAAAAGGGGAAAAAAGGGAAGGGAAAAAAAAGGCTGTGCCCGTCTCACGGCCCGTTCCAATAATACAAGTCGAGCAAATACCGGCTGCTGCCTCTGCTAATGCGTAGTCTACGTCTGGTACTCGTTTACGCCCAAGATGCTGTATGTCCCTTGTCATGTCTGGCGATGAATAAACCAATATACAAAAAAAGAAGAAAAAGAAAAAAAAAAAAGAAAAACGACAAAAACAAGGACAAAAAAAAAGAACAAGAAAAAAGAAAACCACAAAAACTGGGATATCACTCTCATAAAAAATACACATTAATCTGTTGCTTGCCATGCGTCCCTTCCATGCTGCCTCTTCTCCTCTTTTCTCTCATGACACCGCTCGTCATTATCATCATTTCGCAGGCTCTTGATTCCTTCAACAATAATCATCGGCGCTGCTGGCTGGAGTGAGCCCGCCCACTCTCTGAACAAGTGCCTCGCCTTCACGACCTATTCCAAACGCCCCTGGCAGCAGTGTCTGCTTCCCATATTCGACATGATGCGTCGTCGTGCTCGGTCTGAGGAACCTGTTCCTGCTTGGCACAAATCTTGGCCCCCCTTTCATGCGCTTTTGCGAGGCGGTCGCCGACCTCGCCGAGCGGTGCTACCAAGTTGCTGTATCCACAAGCCCTGGCTTTCACTTGTACAACCTTGCCCAGCAATACCCTGGATACAAAATATCTCGTCCATCATGTGTGTCATGTCAAAAACTCAGACCAACACAGCTCACGTGCTTCTGCATCTTTGACACAAGGACTAAACTCTGGCCATCAAGATACATCTAAAACTAGCCCTCGGTCATCTTGATGATGACAAGATCAAATCCCGCCACCGTATGCGCCGTAGGGCTGTACCTTGAGGTCATCAGGTCGGCTATGGCGATATCCATTGGGCCCCTTTTCAAAACCTGAATAACCCCCGCCGTTCGTCATGCCATTCAGGCCATTCAAGCCATTCATGCCATTCATGCCGCTTCCCGAGTATAGACCTACAGATTCCCTCGGTGAGTTGATTGGACTGTATGCTGAAGACTCAGCGCTGGCTCGCGCACCCGCCCCTCCAAGACCTTGGAAGGGAGGCGGCGGAGGCAGGCTAATGTGGGCCGACGCTCGCGCAGTACTTCGAGGAGAGAAGAAGCTAGATGACGAGTCCATCGGCGTCATCATGCCATCCTCATCTTCCTCGAGTTCACCCGCTGGACTTGGTCGAACCTTGACGACACGGACAAGGTCAATAATGGCGGCCGAAAGATTGGACGCAGCCGCGTCTAGTAGTGATATCGGAGACATGCCAGCCCCCGCTGCAAAATTCTTTGACGCCGTAATTAGTCCATTGGCAGTTGACGAAACCCTTGCTTTCAGCTTTCCCTGTTGCTGAACAACGTCGTCGTCGTCGTCGCCGTCGTCGTCGCCGTCCCGTGCAGTAGACTCATGCCGAGTAGACTCATCCAACTCTCTCGTAATTCGACGGACGCTGACGACTACTCGCTTCATCGACTCAAGCACCTTCTCAGGCACCTCGCTGCGTGCTGTCTGCAGAAGCTCATCGATGGATATCTGAAACTTGGTCACATGGACATCCCTGATTATGCCGTTACTGTCCATAAACTCCTTCTCCCGAACATGCTTGGCCGCATCGTGCTCGAGCGGTAGTCCTTGTATCGAGGCTCGGAGTCCACTCTGCAATGTCTTGGCTCGAGCATATTTGTTCCTCCAGCTGCGACATTCCCCTTCGAGCGTTTCAATAGTATCTTCCAACTCTTTCTGCTTGAGCTGTATCGCGTTGCTTTGTTGTGTGAGGAGTCTCATCTCATCAAGGTCTTCTTGTGCCTTGCGACGGACCTCCTCGGTGATTCGGTTTTGCTCCAACAAAGACTCTCGCAATTCGTCGTTCTCTTTTTGCGTAGCAGGGTCTGTTGTCATGGACGCCTGGTTCTCTTGCTCTGCCCGCAGACGTTCAAGCTCTTGCTTCATGGTTGCGTTCAGTTCTTGAGCCTCAGCCAGCTTGTTCTCGAGACTCGAGCGAACATCGGACCAATTCTTCTTTTCCAGGTTTGCTGCAGTAGCTGTAGAGCGTTCGGATTCCACTACGCTGTTCAATTGATCGTCCTTCTTTTTCAACTCGCCTTCCATGTTGGATAACTTTTCCTGCAACTCCTTGATTTGCGCTTGGTAATTTTCCATCATCCTTTTATCGGCCTATGTGTTTCAAAGATTAGTTTAGTTTAGTTTCGGTCTCGGTCAGCCTCCCCCTTCGTCTCTCCCCGAGGAAGAAGAAAAAAAAGAAAAGAAAAAAGAAAATCCATCCGCGCAATGTCCGACACAAGCAGAGAAAAAAGCCTTCCATCATTGTCATGTCTTACCTCGGAAGCCGCGCCGTTATCATCATCCTCTTCGAGCATTGTACTCTTGTTCGGCACAATGGTGTTATTTTGATTGAGCTGCTTGGGCATCGGCCGCCCGAAATCCCCATTCGGTAAGCTTGGAGAAGGAGGAACTCCATACATGTCGTGAGGTGGCAGGCCCCCGCGTATCGAGCTGGCCTCCGAAGGTCGTCGCATGCGACTTGGACCTCGAGGTGGATACATGCCATTGGGAGGAGGATTTCCATTGCGACCATTGGGACCGCTGCGCATGGACATGGAGCTGCCTGCTCGAATGATATCGCGGCCGACAAAATTTGGAAATCGTCTCTCCAACTCGTGATAGACATCGGTGGCAAGGTCACGGAATCGTGGGGGCCCAAGAGAGGAGAGTCTTTGCCGTGCTTGGTTTCGCTTTTGATGGAAGGTCTTTTCGGGCAGGAGAAACTGCGGAGCGGGATTGGGGGCATTCGGAGGGGCCCTGGCCATGGTCTGCCGGCGAATCAACTCGTCAAAGACATCGGTACTGAGCTCGAAGAATTGAACGGGGGAGAGTCGTAATAGCTTGTCCCGTGCTTTATTTGGTTGCTGCCTCGCATCTTGGCCTCTAGCAAGAAGGAAGGCCTTGAGGGCGATGTAGTGTTCAATCAGAACGCGTTCGTCCAACTCGCGACCGCTGTTGCGAGCGCTCTCGGTTCCGCCAGAAAAGACATTCGTTCCGGTACTCGATCGACCAACCGAAGGCGGGGGCGAAGGGCCGCCGGTGTTGCTTCGAGATACGGAAGGAAAGCCATTCGTGCTCATGGCGCCGCTGCCGCTGAAGCCTCCCGAGATGGAGGGAGAGGCTAGGTTGCCACGAGATGTTTGATAATGATATGTAGCGTCGTCGAGAGATGGGGAATTGGGCAATGACCAGTCGATTCCACCTGGAGAGATGGGAGACAACGGCACATTGCGGCCAGTGGCGCTCATGATCGAGGAAGGGAAAGGCAGGGAGGGCGAGGCGATGCGCGAGGCAAAGATACCAAGGTGCTTATGGCGAAAGTGTCTTACACCAACGAGACACAGCTAAGCACCGGTCCCGGGCAGGCTCGACTTGGAGCAGGCCCGTCTCCACACCACGTACTATGTACTTGAGTATTGACAGAAGTACAGCCTGGGACTGTGTGGTCGGCCCCTGGCGGTCACTGGGCAGCTTGCATGTGCGAGTGCGCGTGTGCCAAAGACTAATTAGGTGGTGCCTGTGCTTGGTGCTTGGGGGGCCGCCGACAAGGAAGGGAAGAGGAGGGGTGGCGACGACGGCCCGGGGTGGCCCTCGGTCGAGCTGGGAGACGACTTGGGAGGAAGCCGACCGTGGAAATGTCCCGTCTGGGATGCCCGTCTGGGATGACGGCAGGCAAACTGGCTGATGGGCGGAGTGATTGGTGTGGGTGGACGAGAAATGATGATGCATATGACAATAATGGATGAATGAATGATGTGCGAGTGGGAAGTCCCAGGACTCTACTCTCTCTCCAGGAGGCTCGACGTCGGGCCAAGAAAGCACTTGAACACTCGGGCCCCCTTGTTGTGGCTTGGCCCGGCTGATGATGGCTGGTGGCTAATGGCTAGTGGCTGATGGCTTGCTTGCTGCTCTTTCCCTCGTCGGATGAGGCGAGACGAATGGCTGGGGAATTCTAATCGAAACCCGGAATTCCATCTGAAAGGAAGGAAGCAGCCACACCTGAGCTCACACCCACGGCTGAGAGATGACAACAACAACAACAACAAACAACAAAAAAAAAAAAAAAGGAAATGGACGACATGCGGGAGGGAAGCAAGGGTCCTAGCGTCATGACCGCCAATTGGCACGAGTCTGGCGCGCTCCAATTTCGTGACCCCCAGACTGTTGGTGTTCAGATTACTTGGACGTCCGGTTGGAACGGGGCCGGTGCTGCAGTAGATCTCTTTTGTCAATCCATAAATTCCGTAACTTCCATGAGTTGCACAAAACCCCGGGACTTCTCCAGCCGGGCCGACACACGAGGAAATGGGCATTTTGGTCCAGCTGAACCAAGTACCAAGTTGAGCATATGTACTTAAGTATCTACCTTGGGTACACATCTACAGGATGTACCTATACTCAGGAGTAGCAACTCCTGCTGGTTCAATTCAATGCTACTGTGGCCCGGCCGGGAAATGAGCCCACGATGCCCTCCTGGCCTCCTGGCCTCAGGAGCCGTGCTAATGTCCAATGGCAATTTTACGCTAGTCCTCGATCAGGCACCAGCGAATGCTTCCAGATGGTTTTTCTTTTTCTTTTCTTTTTCTTTTTCTTTTTTTTTTTAATTTCCTAGTCGGTGCCCGCTGGCAGTCTGATGGCGTGCGTGTGTGAGTGGTATACGATGGTTATGCACAAAGGATATATTTTTTTTCTTCATTTCAATTTATCTTTTTCAGTGAAAATCTTCTTCAACAGAAACAAACAAACAACAACCAGCGTTGCAACCCCCATTTCATCACAACAGCTCGCAACTGCACCCAATGGCGAAACACAAACCACAGGCCCATTTGTTTGTCACGCCCAGCTGACGAGAGCGCGTTCGCCCGCTCATCACATGAACAGAACAGCTCGACGAACACAAGAGATGCCAAAGAAAAAAAAAAAAAAAAAAAAAAAGAGCCAAGCATGGGTGCTCATTAGGCCACCGTGCTCCGTGCTCGGCACATCTTGATTGGCAAGGCTCGCCTGTGCGCGTGTCGCGTGTCCGGGCCAGACGTTGAAATTGAAATCATCACGGAGCCTTCTCCCCTGTGTCCTGGCCTCAACTGCTTCATGCTAGCCATCGTTGCGGGTCCCATTTCCCACGCTATTCGGAAATTTAACAACACACGATTTGATAAGCATTCTCGTTACAGGACGGCCGGGCTGGTGTACTCCTGCGGTCTGGTTAGTGGTAACTGGCGTTGGGTCTCTTGGCTCGTCTGGCCTCACCAACCGCGGTCGATGGGGTGAGTACATACTAGGTACATACATGTATACGAGGATACGTGTACAGCCGAGGCGGCCAGCCTGGAGGGTATTTGTGCTACACCGTCCAGCTTCATGGACGATATCCCCGCCACAAGCTTTCCTTGCACTCGGACCAAAGCCCTTGTGTCCAAATCGTCTGTGAAGTCAATCCAAAACAGCATTTTCGTAAACGACGCCTGATTCCCCAGTCGGTCGAATCATCCTGTCGGTGCGGTATGACCTGGAGACTGCTAAGACTATGCAGGGAAACCACATATGTACATACATCTGTATGTAGTTGGACACTGCTCATTATATCCTTCTCTCGCACGGATATAGAGCGCCATCGATGTATACCTATACATAAATGGTCCAGATTCCAAGGTCATCACTGCCCTCGTGAAACCAGCCGATGTCTACACATCCAGCATGTCCCTCTAGCATGTTGAAGAAAGTCGTGACGTAGACATAGAATGCACCCAGAATTCGAAGAGGAATGCTTCGCGTCGTACGCCGATGATGCGAATCGCCAAGCCTCATGGACGGCATGGCATGTGACTGCGTGTGCCAACTCATCGACTGACACGCTGGTTGTTAGTTAGTTGTGGCTATTTTGGCCTGTGAAATGGGTCGAGGTAGGGACGTTGTAATGCTAGCTTGGTGAGGAATTGGCCCTAGTTTAATGAGATCCCTAGTGTCTATAGTGTTCCGTCTTGGTAAAAAAAAAACATTCATCACCAATCCTGCCATTCAGTCGGAAAGGCTAATCCCACGATAACAGCCGATTTTGCCATGACTTCATTATCAAGTGCTGTGTGTTCCTTCTAGTGTCCAAGCTCTTGATGGACCGGAATGTTGACCAAAAACAAACAAATACACAAATTTTCTGGCACACGCTCATTCAAAACCATGCCAAGGTCCAGGTAGACGGCAACTTCGGCCAGCGCTCCTGCCAAGCACCAATGATATCTGGCACCCTTTCATCAAAGCTAGCCCGACTGGCTGCACTGCCACTATCAAATGCGGAAGCGCCAACGGCATCTCGTTCCTCGGCAGCAGCCGCGTTGAGGGAATTGGCCAGGTCCAGGATTCCCTGACCGCCAATATGGGCCTCCTCGTGGTTATCCTTGATATCTACGTTAATCACGTGGACAGGACGATTCAACGGCGACCCCCTATTAAGCAGATCGTCAATCACGGCGTCCCAGCAGCGCTCCTCACACGTGAAGACGACATCGACGACGCCGCCTTCGATGCCCTCGCTTCCTTTATCTTTCGTCTGTTGCAGCCTCGGAATACCAACTGCCCAGTCTTGCCACCGCTCTGGTCCCCATTTCACGCCGCGGTTTCTGTCGAGCATATTGAGGATACCATTCGCGCGGTAAAGCCGCGCGTCTTTGGATTCCAATTCTTTGAACATGCTATCATACGACGTCTTGTTGAATTGATACACATTTGGTTGTGTGATTGTGGGACCGGGTAACCGGACAAGAGAGCCTGTGCCAAACGAAATCACGGGATAGTTGGCCTGAGATAATCGTAGGTGGGCTTCCATAGAACTGCACCGGCACGCGTTAGCCACGGGGGGAAAAAGGACAAAGAGATTTAAGAAAGATGATCCCAAGCGAAAGCCATTGCCGAGTATGGATGGTGCTTACCGGTTTTGATTGCTTGCGCACACAGTACAAAATTTCAGTCTATACCCAGTAATAAAGTTGCTGGGACCATCATGCGTCGCCGCCTCTACTGCTCCGTTTGTGACGTCCATCATCGACTGAGCGGCAAAAATTTGCCGTAGGGATACACAGAGGATTGCTTCACTTCAATTGTCTAATGCTCGCATTCTCTGCCGGTCGGAAATGTCCGTCTACATCCCCGAGTTTAGCTATGAACTTCAAGCAAAAGGTGAAGAAAAAAATTTCTGTCAAGGAGAAACGAGTTCAACTCAGAGGGAAGGAGGAAAAAAGCTTCAACAGTATCAGATCTGTAAAGTTGCGTATAAAGTGTCTTTCAACATTGCAGTTCAGACAGCTCCAATATTTTGAGGATCATCATATAATGTAGCTTTTTCGTGGCGAGGGAAAGAAAAATTAGTAACTCACCAAGCAAGCCTTTTCGTCTTTTCGTCACAGGTCAAAGTCACGAGGCAGGCAGGCTCAGGTCTGGTCACGTTCAACACGTCGCCGAGGAGCGTCTCGGTTGCCTAGCGAAATCTGCATAGGCATCATCTGCTTCACCTGTTGCCTTCGTTTGTTGGCGGGTTCGGTGATCGGGATGTTGAGCAGAGCTGGATTTTTCAGATCTAGCAAATTAGAGCTCGAGTTAAGCCGCCGCACCAAGCAGTGCGCGTCAAAAGGCTTCGCACGCGAGTCGGGTAAACGCCGGAAGCGTCAAAGAAAAAAAGCACCTGACGACAGGCATGATGATTGATAAATGAGTGGAGAAGGAGTCATGATTGGCTGGCAGGATGTGCATGACCTGAAACGTCTGAAGCGTTGTAGCCTCCAATGAGAAATCAGCAGCAAAGCCCCAGCATGTACATACAATGTACATGACCAAGGGGCCAAAAATAGAAATATCACATCACACACGTCCATCAACTTTTTGGGTGTCCACTGCCGCCAACATGACGAACCCGTGTCATCTGAAGTATCTCACTTCCTACTGCCTTCACTTTTGCGTGTCCTGCAGATATCTGTGTTGCGTGGTCTGCCTTGATTATACGTCGATGAGTCTCTGAGCTGCACTTGGCGCATGCACCAGCTACATTCTGACGTTTCAGCACCGTCTTGCGCCGCCTGGCCTCGGGGGCAAATCCATCAATGACATGACAATCGACTTCTCTTCCCCCCCTCTCTTTTGGTTCGGCCTGCTTCCGGGCGGATTCCTGGTAGACGGTAGACTTGGGGATCGCGCGAGCCGACTTGCCAACAATCTTTGGATCAATGGCGATTTGCGACTAGTATTTTGCCGTGTGACGTTGAGGCCGTCAATGCTGTTGGATGTTGTTGAATGATGTGCAGTCTATTCCCTCGGTCGCTTCTCTAACCCCTGAAAGTCGGTGTGTCGCGAATCTCGGCGTTCATACCGGCAATATCAATCATCATGAACGTGAAAGGTTGTCGTGTGTGCACCTTTACGCCGGCCTCGACCTGGCTGGTACTTGTACTTGTGTACATAGAGCGCAGGTACCGGAGCACGGCACTCGACTGACTGCATGTACATGTCGGACAAGTTTCTTCAAGTCTCGAGCGACTGTCAGTTGGCTGTGGGCCGGTGCGCGCGGCGCTCACTGCAGCTCAGTAGTGCCCTGCGCCAGGGCCAGCAGGTCGACCAGCCTGTGAGGCAACTTGGCACATTGCAGTACCCAGGTACATCCACCAGACTGCACCTGCCACCTGGGCACCTGGGCTCCTGGGCACTGCTGCAAATTGACTGTTGACAGTTGACAACGTAGAGGGACCAGACCACTCTAGGCTCCAATCCAGCCCGGCCAGGCTTGGCTGCCAACTGCACCGCAGCTGCACCCACCGCAGCTGCACCTGAGGAGGAGCCACCGGGGCCATCTCGCCGACCCCTGCTCCTGCTCCTGCTCCTGCTCCTGCTCCTGGCGCTCCTGCTTGCTCCAGCTCCAGATGCCGTGCGCCTATTCGTCGTCGGTCGATTATGCCAGCGGACCAGAACAGACACGCCAAGTCAGACCCGGCCAGGCCCTGCTGGAACCACATCATCCACATGCAGACGCCAGACAAGGCACAAGGCCCTCTCTGCTCAACTTCACCACCTCCACTCGCCCTACCTGCCGCCGCCAATCTTGGAGACTGCCTCTTTGCGACCCTGTTCCTCGACCAGGCATTTTTTCCACTTCTCCGTCTGCTCTTTGCGTTTCTTCTTCCCATCTTTTGCGCGCTCGCGCTCTATTTTCCACCAAGCAGCCTCTTCGACTGTTCGAGCCGTTGCTGTCGTCGGTCCCGCGTTCGCTGCTTCGCTGCTGGCACGGCCAGCATCACAGGTTACATTTCTCTTCTCCACTGCGCTCTGCAGGCTCAGAGTATCTGGCTGTTTTAAGCTTTTTTTTCTTGGCCCCTCTTCTCCTTCTGCTGCCCTTCTTTTCTCTTATTTTCCTGCTTCTGCTTCCTTCTCGACGGCCGGGCAACTCTCGCAAGGTGTGTTACACTCGTCAGGTGTGATTGAATCGCCGTCTTGGAGTCTGCAAAACGTCTTGAATCACGCTGTTCAGGCCCCGCCTGCGGGGTCATCAAAGTGTCGCGCGGGTTGCGATTTCAAAAGCCATAACAAGACGAAACGATATATACATCTACAACCGCCCCGGGCCTTCATCAGTTGCCAAGGGAGGGCAGGGCGCCTTGCTCTTTGGAGGACCTGCCACTTTCTTGCCCGACACTTCCATCGCACCGCCACCGTCACGGCACTTATCGAGTAATGACAGCAACCGTCACCATGACAGATGCGTCGTCGTCTGCGGAATCGCCGCTACAGGGCTCGGATGCGTCCCCTTCACATAACGCGAACCATCCGGCCTTGCCGCCATTGACGACGGCCTCGACGCCTGCACGCCGAAGTACTTTGTCTCGCCCAATGTCTCACGCTTCCAAGAGCAGACTCTCACAATACTCTGTCGGATCGAGGTCGCGACCGGGTTCTCATACATTTCCCGTCTTTCCATCTAGTTTTGCATTCCCGTTTGTGAGGGACTTCGCTTATCCTTGCGGCCATCCGTTGCACTATGGCCCGCCCCCGGAACCATCAGCCCCCCCGTCTGGTCTGACAACCCCCGCGAGTGAGACTCGAAGATTATCCGATCCACCTGCCTCGTGGGAGCAGCGCATGCCATGGGACTCATGGACCTCTGACGGCTTTGGTCGTGGACATGAGATGACTCCCATTCACATGGGAGACGGTCCGCCCTATAGTGAAGATGAAGATTTGCAGAGTCCCGTAGTGGCCACGCGCCACCGCAAACACAGGTCTTCATCCGCGGCCTTGGGCCAGGGGCGAGGGAGAGCAGTTCGTGAGGGGGAAATTATGAGCTTGTCCAGCCATGAAGGCGACAAGGGATACTACCTGGGAACCAGCGCAGACGGAAGTGAGAGATATAATGCCGCTCATGGAGGAGACTATGTGACCTATCCTCCGGACCAGACACGCCAAAGTCGGGGCTATCACTATTCTCGGGAACCCCAACCCGACCACTACGACCAAGATGATTCCAGTCCACCTTCGTCTCCCGGATATCCAGAGGCTGACGAATCTCGTTACTCTCGGGATTACCAATTTACCATTACTTCACCAGATGAAGAATTTCACGGCAAGGCCGTGGCTCTGTTCGATTTCGAGCGGGAAAATGAGAATGAGCTGCCGTTAGTAGAGGGACAGATTATCTGGGTTTCGTATCGACACGGGCAAGGGTGGCTGGTTGCCGAAGATCCCAAAACCCAGGAGAGTGGACTTGTCCCGGAAGAATATGTCCGTTTGCTGCGCGACATTGAAGGCGGCATGAGCAGTTTAACTGGCACCCTTGTTGAAGCCTGTGTTTTCCCCAACGAAGCTGATATGCCCGCACAGGCCGAGCACACGAACGGGAAGGAACGGCATTTGTCCACCGCATCGACAAACGGCTATCATCAGCCCGTCGTATCAGTCTTTTCGACCTCAAGCAAAGACTTGAATCCTTATCCCACAGAACAGCTAGGCATTCAGGCTGGTCAGACACCTCCTCAAGTCGTTCACTATCATGGACAACGCGGCGGTAGCCAGACAAGTACACCGATTATTACCCAGCATGGCGAGCCAAGTGTGATTCGAACTGGGAGTCAAGGCTCGATCAAGGATGGCGAGCCAGAACATACGTCTCCACGAGAGCGCCAAAATTCTGCAGCCACTCCGGCAGCTGCTACGCGGTGATATATAGACGTGATTTGAACACGACCATTGGAACCCCAGTACCGTAATTTCCAATACTCCCCGTTCAGACACCTCGGTCACCACTACATCCCCATCCAAAGGTGAGGAAGGAATAGACCGCCCTCATTAACCAAGCAAAAAAGAAAGAAAGAGAGGACGAAGAGTGCAACAACCTCTGGCAAACATCAGAAGGATGCCAGTTTCGTGTGTCTATCTGGGTGTGTATCTCCCTATCTAGGTACATTTATAGGTCAGCCTTGAGCAATAGTCGGACATGCACCGATTGAGAAGCCAAGCTTGGTAGTCGACGGCAAAGGACGCCGTATTGACTCTTGGAGATGGCAGAAAAAAAGTCTTTGGGGTGAGAAACAGAAAGAGGACAGGACTAAGGATTCACGACGCATGCAAAACTCAAAGGAAAAGGGGGGAATTGGATTATGGGAAAGTTTTAGCAAATGACGTTGCAATTTATAGCAAGATGCGATGAATTTGTGTCGCCTCAAAAATATATGCATCTTTTCTACCAGCAACCGTGACGGTTGTTAGGGAACCTTTCAAGCATCCTGGGTCTGTACATCTTGTCCGCATCTGTCCTTTGCGTGTTCTGCCGTACCATGAGAAGTGTTGTGGGGTGAGAAAATGATTGACAGCCGTCAGCCGGCCGAGTGTCGCAAGCACTGTTGCGTATCAGTATCTCGATGAGATAATATACTAATATACTTCAAATACATGCATATGTACGTGTAGATGATATGCAGATATGCTTGGCAACCGAACCCCTGCTTGTCCCAATTAAAAGACGAGAGACCGTTACGGGACACTGAGTCACGTGGACGGCGTCATACACTCCACGTCAGCTTTGGAGCTTTCCCAGTCGTCTCCGGTCCTCAGTTCTGACTTCCGACAACGGCAAAGCAAGAATTGCCTGAGCATAGTGTGTCTGGACTCTTTTGCGCCATTTAATCCTCCTTTTTTCTCTCTTTTTTTTTTCCCAGAACACTTATCCTGGGCTCAGACATCTATTCTCCAATTCAGCATTCTTGGGCCGTAACTGATGTCAATCATGTTTGCGAGATCTGCTTTTCGCGCGGCCCAGCCGTTGAGGACGGTAAGTTGCTTCAAGATGAACCCTCCAGTCACGGCCCAGCGATATCAAGCCGACCGGCTTTGATGGAAAAGCCAAAAATCTCCATGCCATCCAAGCGGCCCTTTTTTTTGTCCTCTTGTCTGATTTCGCGAAATAGCAAGCCCGGCGATACGCCACCGAGTCGGGAGCCAAGAGCGGTTCCAACGCGCTTCTTTTTGGCGCGGGCGGCGCGATCCTGGCCGGCGCGGGCTACTTTTTCTATGCCGGAAGCTCTTCCGCGGCGGCAGCTGAGACAGCAGCCAAAGCCAAGGAAGCTGCTGTTCCTGCAAAGCCGGCGTTTACGGGCGGCGATCAGGGCTTCATCTCGCTCAAGCTGGCCGACATTGAAAACGTCAATCACAACACCAAGCGTTTTCGATTCGAGCTTCCGGAGTCGGACCAGGTCTCTGGACTTGCGGTTGCCAGTGCTGTTTTGACCAAGTACAAGGGACCTGAGGATGAGAAGGCCACCCTTCGACCATATACCCCCGTCAGCGACGAAAGTATGTGTATCTATGCCATAAAAGGAAAGACAAGGAAAAAAAAACATAATAATAAAATAATGAAGTGAAAAAAAAAAAATAAAAAAAAAAAAAAATGAAGAAAACTGACTTGCAAGCAACATAGACGAAAAGGGTTTCCTCGACCTCTTGGTGAAAAAGTACCAGGGCGGCCCCATGAGCACGCACATGCACAATATGGTGCCCGGACAGCGACTTGACTTCAAAGGCCCTCTCCCCAAGTACCCCTGGTCCGAGAACAAGCATGATCACATTGCCCTCATTGCAGGCGGCACGGGCATCACGCCCATGTACCAGCTCTGCCGCGCCATCTTCAACAACCCCAACGACAAGACCAAGGTCACTCTGGTGTTTGGCAACGTCAGCGAGCAGGACATTCTTCTGCGCCGCGAACTCGCCGATCTCGAGAACACGTACCCGCAGCGATTCCGAGCCTTTTACGTCCTCGACAAGGCCCCCAAGGGCTGGGCCGGCACAAGTGGCTTCATCAACAAGGACCTGCTCAAGACGGTGTTGCCCGAGCCCAAGAACGAGAACATCAAGGTGTTTGTCTGCGGACCCCCTGGCATGATGAAGGCCATTTCAGGCCCCAAGGTCAGTCCCAAGGACCAAGGGGAGCTTTCCGGCTCGCTGAAGGACCTGGGCTACTCAAAGGAGCAGGTGTACAAGTTTTAAGAAAACGGGGGGCGGAGGTGGAAAGAGAGACGGTCAGCGAACATAAAAGAAGTGGCATGTCTTTTTGTACAATTACAACTTTTAAGAAGTCCTGCAACATAGATAGCAAAAGAGACTCAAGATACGTGTCGTATCCCAATGTTGGTTTCCCAAAATTAGCCCAATTGCATCATGTAGCTATTCTGTTTTACAAGAATCTCTCTCTCTCCCTCTCCCTCTCTCTGTGTGTGTGTGTCCTTTTTTTCTATTTTTTTTTTAAAAAAAAATTTCTCTTTTCGTTCTTTTCAGGTGTTTTTTCTTTCAAATCGATTCCTTGACGTCCGCCTTCTGTGGGTATGTATGCAATGCACATATGTATCTAGATGCCAGGATGCTCAACCCTGTCCAATGTCTAATACAATCACGGCGTTCTGCCACTCATGGTGGGATTCTGACACCCGGCAAGTCACATTCGGTGTTATTGGAATAGAGGGTCTGGGTTAATCATGTTCGTTGATTCATCGGTTCATTGATGTGCATGCTGCAGAGGCAAGGGCCTGGGTTGTGTCATTGTACGTGCGGGTATATGTCTTGATAGATCTGAGACTTGGCAAGTGTGAAGGAGGAAAATGTATGCCACTTTCGTTATTTTTCTTTTTCAAAAAAAAAAGAAAAAAAGAAAAAAAAAGAGAGATAGAGAGAGAAAAAAACAGAGAAAGAGGGAGAGAGGGAAAAAAGAAGCAAGCTATTTACATAAAACGACCGGGTTAATGACGTACAGCCGCAGAAGCTCGTCTAGTGAATACTCTTGCTCGCCTTGACAACACATCTGTTGATAATTTCAGCCCATTTCAAACCGCCAGAGTAGTCCTTGGCGTCGATGCTCTCCATCAGACCAGGGTAGACCGCTGGCAATAAACGAGTTAGCAGTGGATAGATTCAGGATAATGGGTGACGTATTTACTTCGAGAGAAAAATGAAGAAAAGAAAGAAAAGGAAAAACAAAAGGGGGCATGCTTGACTTACCTCCGGCGTAGCCCGTCCATAATCCCGGCGCAAAGACAACGTGCTTGAACCAGTTGCGGTTGTCCAGACCCCCTTCGAACAAAAAGTGGCGCTCGAAAAACTTGTATTGGACATTGACCTTGACGATAGTTGCCCACAGCTTGACCTTGCCGACAATGTTCCACCAGGGCAACCCTTCTTCCAGCTTGTGGTTTGCCCATGCTGCGCGATCGTCCAGGTGGACACACTTTGCACGGAGATCACTCAGGGAGCGTCGAATCTTCTTCAGACTTTCCTCAAAGGCATCGGCACTGCCCCTGGCCTCCTTACCACGAAGCGCGCCGCGAGCAGCAAAAATGGCCTCCTGACTGATTGGCTCGGTATCGGAATTGAGCTTCGCTTCGACTTTGTCGAGATAACGTCCGAGAGCATCCGCGTATTCAGTCGCGCCTAATGGCATGACAATCTTGTTGGCGAGCTCGGCAATGATCATGCTGAGGACGCGTGCCATGGCCAGATGATACCTGAAGCCAGGGTCTCCATACTTTTCCATCCAGTGGAAGCTGTCGTAGTTGCTATGATAGTGGTAAACTGGGTCATCAGGACCCGGCTTAAAGCTCACATCGATCGAAGGAACACCCGCGTAGTCTTGAAATGCCGTAAAGTCACTGCCGCTTCCCATCGTTCTGATTCTGCCATCCCATACATCTCCGACAGACTGTCCAGGAACAGTCTGATTTGGAGAGGGAACCATGTGGGTTGCGTCTCTCAAGACCTGGTTTAATAGGGGAGCGGCAGCGGCCTGAAAATGAGGTCCGGCTGTGCCGATATCGACGTTGACGTAGGCAACATTTGCCGCAGAGAGCCATGGCAGGTACTCCTCCACCCATTCTGTGCTTCCTATGAGACCGTACTCCTCACCATCCCAGCTAGCAAACACAATCGTACGGAGAGGCTTCCATCCGGCATCCACAGCCTTACCCACGCTTCGAATCACTTCATTCATCACCGCGGAACCACTGTTGGGGTCAGCAGCACCGCCCGCAACCCATGCATCTCTATGGTTGCCGACGACAATGACTTCGTTGGGAATAGTTCCGTTGATAATGCCGATGACGTCCCATTGGGGAGTTGTGACGTATTCTTGCTGGTTGTAAAGGTTCACAACCACATCCTCAGGCGAAGGTCCAATGTTGTACTCAACACCCTTGTGTCCAAGACCAAGATTCTGCTTCCAAAAGCTGTTGAAGTCATGTGCTTTGGGACCATGACCATTCAAAGCTCTGAGGATGGGAATTGCATCAGCGTAAGAGATTGGGAGAGAGGGAATGGACGGTGTGGCGTCGTGAGCTGGTGCGCGTGGGACCCCTGGCTTGGACGGGTAGCCAGGAGTCGTGCTGCAAAACATGTCAGTTTTCTCTGTGCAGTAACTGGACTGTTGATGCACGCATGGGAGCATAGAATAGGCTTACGGATCACCAGGACGAACGCTGAGAAACTCAACGCTTCCACGCTCGACACTGCTCTCATGACGAGCAGGTCCCTCAGGATACTGCTTATACCCGTTAACCTCGGTCCGGTTCCCGTCATCACCAGGGTCGCTATAAATCAAAGTGCCAATCATGCCAAGCTCCTGTGCACGCTTGACCTTGAGACCCCTGAAAATGCCGCCGTATTTCGCAATGGCGATCTTGCCCTTGAGATCGATGCCAGCATCGACCAGATCCTGATAGTCCTGATAGGTACCGTAGTTGACATAGACGAATTGCGCCGTAACATTGCCGCTGGCTGAATATCCGTGGAATGTGGGAATTCGGTCTTGAAGAGACGTGGTAGGGTCTTCATCCAGAACAGCCTCGGTTAGAGAAGCATTAAATGTAAGGTTCCAAGAATCGTCTTTGTCCGACTTTTTCAGTAGGGAGAGACTGTGATCAACTGGATAATTGATGTAGACATCGTAGTCTACGATACTGGTTTCAATTCCCCAGCTCTGCCACTTTTGTCTTGTCCAGTCGGCCTAAAGGAAGTAATAGCATTAGTCGACCAGATGTATGACCGAATGTACTCAAAATCTCAACTGGCATGGCGCGTTACCTGTGAAAAGTTCTTGCCTGCAAGATGAGGACCTGAGGTGTAGTATCGACTCCATTCTTTGGCGAGATCGGCAGTCGGAGTCTCAAGCAGAATTGTTTTGAGTTGCTCGTGCGACAAGCGCTTGCCATTGTGATGCGACAATGCGTAGCGGCTATGATGACCATGGTGGTAGAAATATGGCCGGATCAGAACCACATGAGCGAGGAAGGACGCGAAGCCAAGTATAAGAATGCATGTGCAAGCGAAAGTACAGAAGCGTCGGCAATTCTGATGACGATATCGGGTCCGCGGCGGCGCGAGGCGAACTGTCTGGATCAACGGCGTTGACTCATTGGCCATCTTTTCAGGCTCCGAGGAAAATCTGCAGACGATATGAAACGGCTCAGTCGAGGCTCCAGAATCCACTGAATAAAAAATTTGAGTTGGAAGCGAGGCAACAGGCCAGCTGTGCTACATGAGACCTGTCGAGGTCATGGGCTCACGGAGGACTGTGACCTATGGCCAAGTGCGAAGGACGGGGTTTGATGTGATGATGTGTTTGGTATGTCGATGCTATGAAACGTCAAGGTTCAAAAACTCACAACCGGGCCACCATCATCCAATCCCTCAACGACGAGTATTGTGACTGGTCGGTGTGAGCACTAAGAGTTGGCACGCCGCTGTGCAGAGAAAGCTACGAGACGAAAATCGAGCAACTTGACAGTTGGAATCGCGCGAAACGTGGAGATGGGGATGATGAAGCTGGTGATGAGCTCCCGATGACGAATCACCTGTGCATGTACCTAGGTACCTAGGTATATATAGTGGGTCATAGGTAATTCCAAAACTTTTTGCACCAGAATTATATGGCGCAATGTTCGGAATTACCTGTACTCACTATACAGTACAATGTACAGTATGTGCATGGGCCATCTGGTGGACACTGGCACTGGGACTTGGGCCTGGCTGGGGTCGCTCCTGCCTGTTTCAACGTTCGCGCCGGTAGATGCCTGCACACGGGTGACCAGAGCAGGCCTCAGCAATGGGGGCGGGAGCTCAGTCGGGCGGCATCTTCAAAAGTTGAGAGAGCACCAGACCAGACTCTTGCCTGTTGATTATTCCAGCAACATCACGAGCGGCACGATCTCTGCAAGACCAAACCGATAGAACCAGAGCCGAATGAGCTGTGAATGCCGTTGGGCGAGCAGGCTCGCTCTCTTGCCTTTTCCAGCCTTCACACCCTTCACAAGTCACACCCTTTCGGTCGACAAGTTACAACGGCCCCAGTCCGTCCTGCCTGGCCCGCATTTCGCCCTTCGCCAGAATCTCTGAAGCCTTGTTTGCTCCCATGTGTCTGACTGAGATAGCCAGTGTCTAACGGCCATCATCTCGCAGGGTGTAAACACAATTCATGTTGCGATCTGAATTCAGCTGCGGCAGTTGCTGAGACCGGACCGGCGCGGGCTCGGGACTGCGATCATAAGACGAAAGAGGCAATTCTCAATCGATCCGCCGCCAACCTCCCTTGTCCATGGGTCACGATGGCACAATGCTTTTATGCTGATGGGGGTGGGCAAGCACCACGTCTTGTGGCCCAACGCAGATGCCGCGTCTCGCAGACAGGACAAACCAGCAAACAGTCTTGAAAAGAAAAAATGGTGGCACTGCAGCCAAGATCGGCGCTAGCAACAAAGATGATATCTGCCATATCCTTTCTACAAGTCGTCGATCGGAGATTCATCGCTATCATGTGGGATTCGTCGCTTTCCATGGCCATCCGAGGGCGGCCGGCCCCGGGACCGAAAGAGCTGCTGCCGCTAGTCCTGCGGACCTGCTTGCATAATATGACTCCGATTATTATACAGTGCGGAATTGGACAAGTCCGCCTGCTTGGCGCTATTCACGCCCAAATGTTCCAGTCCTCCCCCCCCCCCCCCCCCCCCCCCCCCCCCCCCAATCCGACGCTACCCCAACGGCTGAAATGAAATGACATGGATGACGTTGACCGTCAGTTCCTCTTCTCCTCTTCTCCTCGAACATCGGTCAAGGCCCGAACGCAGACATGGTTTTGCACTGTCAAAAACCTCGACATCCGAGACCGCTGCTCTTCTCGACTTTGCTTACGACAACATGCGCAACATGCATTGAGAGTGGTTTTAAGTACACCTTCCAGTCTCACCGAAACATTCAATTTATTTCTCATTGCAAAGAAAAAAAGAGGAAAGGAAAGGCGATTACGGCGTTGCTTCTTCAGGTCCAGCCTCATCCGCCCCACTCGAAACTCAAAACTTTTTTCTTTTACCGAGGCAGACTTCAGGTCGTCCGTCACTCAATCCCGGGCATTTTGAATATTTGAGTATGAGCAATGAAGACTCACCAGCACCGCCTCGGCCAAAACTGCCGGTGCAGCAGTTGACTATTCTAGGTAAGAGCTTGACTTCTTGCCAGATCAGGCAATTCTCTATATAGAGCCACTGTATAGAATCGATTCTGCGCTGGTTGCTTCCACATTTTGCGTGAATCATTGTGTCATTGAGAAATATGAATAATGCAGGCCAATGCTGGTCATGTAATCCGGTGATGCCGTTCGCATTCTTTGTCCCTTTTTTCCCCTTGTTTTTTTTTTTTTTTTTTTACCATTTTTTGTCATGACGTCTGCCGAACTAGTTGCCTGTCCAGAGCCATCATTTGCTCCTCCTTTTTCTTGGAAGCTATGATTACAAATGAAAAGCTGAAGACACATTACTAACACAAAATTTTTCATTGCTCCAGCCGTCGCAAGATTCGCAGAACCCATTGCCACGACATCCGTTTACCCATACCTCCCTCAGATGGTTCGCGATCTAGGCGTTGAAGAAAATGAAGTGGCAAAGTGGGCTGGCGTGACGTCGGCTGTCTTTTCCCTCTTTCAAAGCTTTGCCGCTGTTCCCTGGGGGAAGTTTGCAGACCGATGGGGGCGGAAGCCCAGCTTGATAATTGGCTTGCTCTGCACAATGGTCTGCTTCATCGTCTGGGGCATGTCGACGTCGCTACCCATGGCTGTCACGGTGCGCGCTATTCAAGGAGCCAGCAATGGAAACGGTCCGTCTCTCAGCCCCCAGATTTATTCTCGCTCCGCTGCAACTCTTTTCATGTAAAAGTCTAGTCGTAACTTGGTCGACTAACCTTGGATACAGTTGGCATCATTCGAACCATGGTGGCAGAACTTGTTCCTGAAAAGGAACTTCAGCCACGCGCCTTCAGCATCATGCCTCTTGTCTGGAGTATGGGGAGTGTCGTGGGCCCAGCGTTTGGAGGCTTCTTCGCGGATCCAGTCCGACAATTCCCGGGACTCTTTGAAGGGGTATGGTTCTTTGAGAAGTTCCCTTACGCACTGCCCAACTTCATTGCCACGTTCTTCTTCCTCATTTCCTTGACGAGCGCCGTGTTCTTTCTCGAAGAAACGCTTGCCTCGAAGCGAAACCAACGTGACTGGGGCCTCGTTGTTGGAAAACGTCTTAGCCGAGCATTTACTCGTCGACGACGAGATGAAATCTCCGACGGAGACACCCGAAGACGAAGGTCCCTTGTGGACGACGAAGCGACTGACCCTCTGCTCTCCAACAGGGGAAAGCCTCACAAGAAGAAGGTTCACCGACCCCCTCCAGTTGGGTTCTTGGAAATATTCACAACCCAGACAAATCTGGTCATGCTGGCATATTTTTTCTTGGCATTCCATTCGGTAGCATATGATCAGAATGTGACGGTGTTTCTCAATTACCCTGTCATGGAACACACTCCGGACAACACACAACTGCCCTTTTACTTCAACGGCGGCTTTGGTCTGCAATCCGGACGGATCGGCACAATCTTTATGATGTATGGAATCACCTGTGGCCTGGTACAATTTGTTATCTTCTCTCCCATGGTTGGTCGTTGGGGTGTGTTGAACTGCTACAAGGCGTGCTGTACGTATATCAAACATGTCACCACCAGATCGCCAGATGCAAAAGCGAACCCAAACTCAACAAGCCTTTCAAACCCCAACCTCAAACCCAAAACTTCTGTGCTATGGCTGACATTTCTCGTGACACAGGCGTCATCATGCCACTCGTCTACATCATCACGCCCTACACCTCCCTATTCGCCACTCCGACCAAGCGGCTGGCTGCACTCGCCTTTGTTTTGAGCCTCAAAGCCTTCTCTGTCATCGTGGCGTTTCCCGCCGTCATCATCCTCCTCACCAACTCGTGCAGATCGTTGCACATCCTGGGTACTTTGAACGGATTCGTCACCATGTTCAGCGGCTTTGGGAGAGCCATGGGTCCCGCAAGCACAGGCTATGCATTCAGCTGGGGGGCCAAGCACGGATACATTGTGACGGCGTACTTTTTTCTTGCCTTCATGGCCCTGCTGGGTGCCATTCCTGTGCTTTGGATCGTCGAGGGCGACGGACCGGCGGCATGGGCCAATAGCAGCAGCAGCGACGTCGAGGACAATGAAACTATTGTGGGCAGCAACTTGCTGAACGGGAACGCTATTGTTGACAATGCCGATGGTGATGGGTCTCGAGGACCGGATGAGTCGGAGCCATTACTTAGCCAGCCCAAAAGCAGGTATCAAGCAGTGACGTGAGAAAGTCTACACGACTCAACGATTTAGTCATGATGATGAGACGCACTCTTCGATCTATGCCACACGATACATACCACATAAACACGCAGCGCCACATGAAGATGCAACACCACGTAACACCACACAACATTTCATGAAGACCACAAAAGAACCAAAAGATACAACACAACGTAACACCACACAGCATTTCATGAAGACCACAAAAGAACCAAAAGATACAACCCCACGTAACACCACACAACACGTCATGCATGAAGACGACGAAAGAACCATTCACCATACATCATAGACCGGAGAGGAAAGAAATCCACCGTTCAAGACAATGCATAGCGCTTGCACCGTGCATCTCGTGATATAGAAAGACTGCATTCAAGGTGTTGATAGAAATAGATGACAGCAAGGCAAGAGTTTACAAGACGCGTAATGGGCATATATTTATCCAGTGTATCAATCCAACATGCATATTTGTAGAAGACTGCATTCAAGGTGTTGATAGAAATAGATAACAACAAGGCAAAAGGGTACAAGATGCGTAATGGGCATATATATATCCAGTGTATCAATCCAACATGCATATTTATACAAGACTGCATTTAAAGTGCTGATAGAAATAGAGGACAACAAGGCAAGAGGGTACAAGACGCGTAATGGGCATGTATTATCTGAGGCATCGTTTTAGCTTGCGTATTTATAGAAGACTACATTCAAGGTGTTGATTGGGCATGTATTATCTAATGCATCTTTTTAACTTGCCTATTTATAGAAGACTGCAGTCAGGGTGTTGATTGGAAATGTTATCAAAGATATTGCAAGATGCGTAATAAGCATATATAACCTAATGTATTGTCCTAACTGCATATTTATAGAAGACTACATTCAAGGTGTTAATTGGAAATGTATTATCAAAGACATTCCAAGACGCGTAATGTGTATATATCACCTAGTGCATTGTCCTAACTGCGTATTTGTAGAAGACTGCATTCAGGGTGTTAATTATATATTATCAAAGACATTGCAAGACGCGTAATGAGCATATATAACCCAATGCATTGTTCTAACTGCATATTTATAGAAGACTGCATTTAAGGTGTTGATTGCAAATATATTATTAAAGACATTGCAAGACGCGTAATGTGTATGTATCACCTAGTGCATTGTTCTAATTGCATGTTTATAGAAGACTGCATTAAGGTGTTGATTAGAAATATGTTGGTCAAGATGTTACAAGACGCCTATTGTGTACATGAGCATTTTGTAGTGTTTCTTGTGACCCCGTTGCTTATTACTTAAACCTCGACGTAAAATATGTAGAATTGATCGTGACCTAATTCAAACACGACCTGCCTGCCGGTCTACACAGCTCTTCCCAGCCAGCTAGCACGGCCAAACAACGCTACAATTGCTATAAACGCGTATTAAAAATGGATAATACAACATGGAGATGTCTAACCAGACATCCGTCGAAAGTAATGAGGTGGGGTTTTCCTTGACGCCGGTCCCTAACATCCCGCTAGTATATGACTTGCCCTGGTAAACCAAAAAAAAAAAAGAAAGAAAGAAAAAGAAAAAGAAAAAGAAAAAAAGCAAAACAAGTATATGAAAAGGAGAGGGAAAAAAATAGATTTTTCTTTAACAAAAAAACGTCCGCTTCCGTGGTCAAACACTTTCGACTTGAAAGTAGTTTGCAGCGTCCATCACGGCCCATACTGTGTCTGTGCAACATACTGTAGCCTCTCGCCAAAGTCTCCCCGCTCATACCATTGCCATTCCTCCTGGGAAGCATGTCTTCGTTGCGGTGGTAATGGTTGGTGCAAGAGATGAGGCTCGTGCTCGCTCGACATGTGTCTCTTGTCCCACGACCCAGTCGCTTGCTCCAGATACAGCGGATCATTGTACTTGCTGAGTTCTAAAGGTGGCTCTATTTGCCTGTGGTTGTTGTAGGTATCGTGATGATTCTCTTCACCTGCGATACCAGTACTAGTACCAATACCGTCAAACATAGTATAGTCGTTTCCGCGCCAGCGTTCCAAATTAGCCTCCATTTCTCTGAGGTGCAAGCAATCCTTGCCTGCCCAGTCGTCAATAAGGCCGGCGATTTGAAGGAAGCCCTGGGTGTGACCGCTAGACTGCTTTGAGTTCCAGCCACACGTAACAAACATGAAGCTATGCATCATTTCATGCAGAAATGTGGAAATAATAAGACGCCTGTTATACTTGGTGTCGCGGAGAATGGGAGAAGATAACACAATCAAGGTTTCCAAGCCGTCGGAATGGGTACTTTTTCGGACGGCCGTGGTGCCGAGAATGTGGTTGTCGTACTTTGCTGATGCAGAATGACTCCAGTCCCAAGTGACGCGGCGTGTGAGTCGTGAGGCAAAGAAGAGCTCGTTGGCGGCGGAAAAAATGCTTTGGAGAGCATCATTGTCGAGGGGGAAGTCAGCACCTCGAGATTTGGGACGAATGAGGGCGCGTAGAATGCGTTCTGGCTGCGAGTCTGGATAGCGCCGCCGGTAGAGAGCGATGTGGTCGCGCACGAGGCGGGCGGCTTCAAGGTCTTCGAGAAGGAGAGACGGGTCTGAGATGAGTGGCGAGTGGTGGTGATGATGTGCCGAGCAATCGGACGAGATGGAGTGGCCAGACTCGGTGCGCTCAAGGGTTGCAGGAATAGAAAGGTTGGCATGGAGAGAGTGAAGGCGGGGAGATGACTCCCTGGGCAAATATGGCTCTAACGACGGAGACGGCGACGGCGATGGGGTATGGCGATAGCGGCTGGTATGGGCGCGGCTGTGAGAATGGGGGCGGTTGTTATTGTGATCATGGTTGAGGTCGCGGTCGCGGTCGTGATCGCGGTCGCTGCCTTCTCGGATGACCAAAAATGCGAGGTTGCGGATGGGCACCGACTCAGGATCGTGATGATGAAGGCGGCGGCGATGTTGATGAAGCTGCTGCTCCATGCGCTGTTCCATGCGCTGTTCCATGCGACCTTCACATTCGTGGTCGTATTGTATGAGTCCCCCACTGCCACCATGATGCCAGTGGCAACTGGTTGCTCTATCCTGGAGATTGAAATAGCTCTTGTCACCGGCACTACCGGCATCAACGGCGTCACGGGGGCGTGGAGCGGCATCCAGATGTTGAAGTGGCTCGTCTCCAGCACCGCCGGCCACAACCCAAAACGCCATCGAACATGGATGCCGGGCAGGATGTACAGAGATGACGTCAAAGGGCTCTTTTTGGTATAAAGTAAAAAAAAAAGAAAAAAAAAAGGAGGCCAGCAATGAAATGGATCAAACGAAAATATCTGGATGAAAATCAAAACTAGATATTATTACGCATGCCATGGAGACTAGGAAGGGGAAGTAAAGGACAAAAAAGAAGGGAGGAGAAGAAGAAAAAAAAAGAAAAGACTAGAGCGATGGAAACAAAGAAGAATATAAATCTGAAACAGCAAAATAGAAACTAAGAAAAAAAAAACACCAGGATTACAGTGTCGATCCGGATTCGATGCAGACGGATGGCGGTGAAGGTTACGGTCCAGGCTGGTGTAGGTCAAATCGCCCGAGTGACGAGTGACGACGAGCAAACTAGATGCCGGAGCGGCCCCCTTTCATCCGAAGGGGTGAGGACGACGTCTGGTGCAGCAAACCTGGGGTCTTGGGATCTCTCGTCAGTGGACAGGCGAGGGTCGGACAAAGACTACAAACGAGAACAGAAGAGGCAGTGCTGAGACGAAAGGCGGCGAGAGGGCCGCAGGGCCAGGAGGGAAGACGCAGAAAGCGGGAATGAAGGGACGAACAAACGAAGGGAACAAGAGGCGGCTGGGATGATTTACTTTCTTTGCTGAGCGCGCCGTGCGGCCCGGTGGAAGGGGAGAGAGCGCGAGAGAGGCGAGAGGCGAGAGGCGAGAGGCGAGATAGGAGAGAGCCGGGGATTGATCGGGCGTCGTCGCTTTTGCCGGGACGAACAACGTCATGATCCTTGCGCAGCGAAGGCGAGGCAAGGCAAGGCAAGCAAGGCAAGTCAAGCCAAGAAGCGAATCAAACGCAAAAAGACATTCAAAAAAAAAAAAATCAACGAAAGAAATAAACAAAAGCAAAAAGGAGTCTCTTGAACGTCAAAGACGGACATGGAAAGGAGGCGCAGGCTGGTGGGTGGTGGGTGGTGGGCGGTGGGCCCTGGCTGGGCTGTTTTGGTCCATTGTTTGGAGACGCCCGCAGACGGGATGCAGGTGCACATGCACATGCACATGCAAATGCGATGCAGATGCAGATGCATGCAAGGCAGGCGCAGGCGCAGGCGCAGGCGAATGGCTGTTCCTTCCAGCTGGCCGGCCCTCTTGGGTACAAATCTAGGCAGGCAGCCTCATGCATGCTGTGGTTCTTTCCTTTAAAACTGTGCCTACAGTTAATGTATGTAGGTACATACCTAGTACTTATTTACGTACAAAGTGTACTTACTTTTGTAACATAACGTCTGGTCCATCTCAACACACATTCAGTGAGCATGTATCAGTCAAGCACAGTTTATCAAACTCTCCTCACAATAACTTAATTTCTATCTACTTCCTTTCTTTATTATTATTTTCTATTTTTTTTTATTTTCTCATTTATTTATTAATTTATTATTTTTTAACAAAGACTTCCCACTCACCCATCACCCATCACCCACCCCAATCCCGACTCCCGCCCGACCCTCCCGCCACAACCGCCAGGCCGCTCCGCCGCTGAAACGCCCAGCCTGTGCTGGCCTGGCCTGGCCTGGCGGGCCTGTGCCCCCCTGAACGGATTGACCGGACTGCAAACCTGACTGTCAAGTTGCACTGCACCAACTGTTCACGTGTTGGGCTGCCACATGCGCCGTCAGGTGCAGACTGTGGAGGGTGCCGAGACCGCCAGCCGGCACTGCCCCCGGGCCTGAAAAAAAAAGAACGAAAAAGAACGAAAAAGAACGAAAAAAAAGAAAGGGAAAAACAAAAGAAAAAACGAAAAAAAAAAAAAGACAAAAAGAAAAAAAAAAGTATATCAGCCCAGTAAAAACCAGACAAACACATAAAATAAAACAGATATAATTCATCCCATCACTCAATATTCACCTTTGCCATCTCCTCAGGCCCCCATTGGGCTGCAAAGACCACTGAACCGACGCACGCATATGGAGAGTCTGGTCGAGTCTGGTCCTTGTCTGGCCCGACGGTTATCGACACCCAAGTTCAGAGGTACCTGTTAGCATGTGCACTCTGGTGTGTGTGTATAGCGTTAATTATGTACTATAGAGCTAGTAGCACAGTGGCCTTTATATACATAACAGTCCCTATGCCCTTCCCTACTCTTTATATTATATACTACTATATATACCTTAGTAAATAAAATTGCTTTTATACTAATACTCTTACTTAATTAAAGGAGCTAATACTTATACTATAGCTTACTTTTATTTACTCCTACTATTCTTTACTCTTATTATCTCTATACTCTTTATATTATATTTATTTACTAATTAAGGCACTAGCTTACTCTCTCTAAATATAGAATATTATACTATATACTAGCTAAGCTACTATATTTATATATTAATATATTATATAGGTATAGGGTAGGCTAGGTATAGGGTAAGTTAGGTATAGAGTAGGCTAAGTTTCTTTATATATTATAATTAAAGCGCATTATATAGCTATTATATATACACTAATATATATAGAAAAATTATAGTATATACATAGGGTATAGTATATATATAGGGTATATATTTATACGCTATATTTTAGTGTTATATATACATGCACATAGTGTATATATAGATATAGTGTATAGAGCGCTTATAGGGCATTATAGCTATATATTTAAAAAAGATCTATAATTATTCCTTAAAAAAATAGGCATATTAATATATTATTTATATAGCTATAAGTTTATTTTTTTATTTTTCTATATAAATAAATTTTATAAAAAATAAAAAGTAGCCTATAAGCCCTTACTAGTAATATAAATTTAATAATAAGGTTAGTAAGTAGGTAAGAGGGATAGTTAGTCTTACTATATTATTAGGTTATTATAGCTTAGCTTATCTACCCTCTTTATACTATATTTTATTAGTGTTTTATTATATAGCCCTTTAAATAGGCTTATAGGCTTTAGTCTTATTAGTAGGGGGTTATAATAATGCTAAATATCCTTAAAAATAGTTACTTAAGCTTTATATTATATAGAATATACCTAATTTATTAAAAGGGTTTAGTAAGTTTTCTTACTAAAGAATATAAGGGAATTACTATATATTTAACGCTAAAATAGCAGATAGTATGCTATAGGCTTTATATAATTTAGTGTTCTAGGTAATTCTAGGATATTAAGTAATAGGTGCTTATCTATAAGGCATTTATAATATAAACTATTATAAACTTTTACCTCTCCCCTTAATAAGATATATTTTAGCTAGCCCTTAAAGGGTGCTAATAACCTATATTAGCCTACTAAGGAACCTAAACTTATTTATTTTAATAGATATTTTTATTTATTTAGTCCCTTATTATAGCTAGTGCCTTAATTTCTAGTGCTTTTTAGAAATAAATAAATACTAAATAGGGAATAATTTTAATAAAGCTATTTACTACTTATTTTACTATAGGGATATATTAAATAGTTACTTTACTAAATTTAACTTATTTCTAAACCTAATGCTACTATATATTAATATATTTTAACTTAGTGTAAAACTCTAGGTTCTTTAATAGGGTAATTACTCTATAGTTATTATAGTGTATTATTATAGGTTTTAAAGGGCTAGGGCTATTTTAAAAGGGGTATATTAATTTTATAAAGAGGCATTATAGCTAAATTACTTCTTTTATTACTTATATTTTAGCTATATATTTTACTTTAGTAAATAATAAAGTAATAGTAGGTTATTATTTTAATTACTAGCTAATAATTACGCTACTAAGGCTATAGTAGTACTTAGTAGTAAAGCGTTTAGTTATTAAATCTCCTCCTTAGTCTATATTAGTATATTTTAATAGTAGCTTAAAGTCTTCTTTATATATAAGTTTATAGTTAATAGTAACCTTTAGGTATTAAATAATTCTCTTAATAGTAGTAATATATACTATAAAAGGTTTTAAAAGGTATTAACTATAGTATAAAATAGCAAAGCTAATATTTAAATATATACTAAGTATAGTGTATATTAATAAGCTAATGCTTTTTAAGTATTAGTGCTTATTCTAAAGGGAAGCCTACTTATTATTAGGATTCTTTATAATATTTAGTACTAGTAAGGTATTACTAGGGTTGCTATTTTATATACCTAGTGTATTAATAATCTTATTAATATAGGCTTTTTATAAGAGAAAAATCTTATATACTTTCCTATTACACTTAATATAGAGTCTAAGATAGTGCTAGTAAGGACTAAGGTTTATTATATAGAAGTAGGTAAAGAGGCTATTTTTAATGCTTTAAATATTTTATTTACTAGGGCTAATAATTAGTAAGTTATTAATATATACTATAATAAATATCTTAGTATTACTATTAATAAATAGGCTACTATTAGAGTCTAAGAGGTAGAAACTATATATAAAGAGAAAGTCTAGTAGTATTTAATACTATATCTAAAGGGATTATTTTAAGCTATATAATGCCTTATTAAGTTTATAGACCTTACCTAAGTTATTATTATATTTATTTAGTTATTTAATATAAATCTCCTTATTAATATCCCTATAAAGAAAGGTAGTTATAATATCTATTTGCTTAATTTTTAGGTTAAGTGCTATAGCAATAGTAAAGAGGGCTTTATAGCTAGGGGATTTTACTACTAAGGTAAATATCTTATTATAGTTAATGCTTTCTTATTATTTAAAACTATACACTATAAATCTAGCTTTATAGTAAGTAATTTTACTATTAGGGCTTTATTTAGCCTTAAAAACCTATTTTCTAGTAAGTATATAATAGTTCTTTAAGGGAAATACTAGGTTTTATATATTATTTTTATTTAGGGATTTAATCTTTAATTTTATTACCTATTACTATTTTAGCTAGTTTTTATATTCTTTAGTAGTTCTATATAATTTAAATTTTAAGTTACTCTATATATCTCTTATAGTAGCTAGAATATAATTAAAGTCTATATAGTAAAATAGGGGCACCCCCTTATTTAACCTATATAGAAGTTAGAGTTCTAGATATTAGCTAAGGGCATTATTATAGCCCTAAGACTTATTTAGTTTAGAATTATTAGGTAGATTATTAGCTTTTAAGGGTTAGTTAATATTTATATTATTTAGTAAGTTATAAGGGGTTATATTTAGTGAGCTATTATAGGTTATATTATAATTTAAGTTAGTAGTATTAAGGGTTTTAGAGTAAATAATACTATTTATAGGCTAGTAAGTACTAGTATTTATTATATTATTATTACTAAACTCTTCTATAGTAATTATCTTAGTAGGGATACCTTTATTATCTCTTATATTTATTATTTTTATAGGCACTAATTATAGTATAATAGTTTAAAAGTAGGAGACCTCTATTCTACCTATATAGAATTCTAAAGTGTCTTTCTTTGCTAAGGTTAGTATAAAATAAGTGCTATATAATAGTAATTTATTAAAAATATAGTTATTACTTATAAATATTATTTTATTTTTTAGGAGTACCTTATAGTAGTATATACCTTTATAACTAAAAAGCTAGTATAGCTATTCCCTAGGGTAAAGTTTCTTTTGCTTTACCCTAGGAATTAGTATATACCCTTTAAAGCTAATAACTTATAAGTATATAAATATAGGTTTATTGCTAAACTAGGCTTTATATAGTGTTTTACTAAGTCTTTTATTTAGTAATTAGTTCTAAAGGTATTCTATTGCTTAGCATACCTAGGGCTAGTATTTTAGGTTAATTTTACTATCTTTTAGTATAGTTATAGTGTGTTTAAAAATAGTTTAATAGTAATATTTAGCGATTTTATTTTATTAGTATTATTTAGTTATAGTAAAGTAAAGGTGTATGCCTGTTAGGTGTAGATACGGTAGCTAGGCAAAGGCAATATAGTGACTAGTATATTAACTAAAGCTTGCTTTTCTAAGAATCCCTTATATATATAGTAGTCTTTTAAAGGCTGCTATAAGTAAGAGCATAACTAAGCATAAAGGAATCTATTCTAATACGCTCTATATTATAAGGACTTTATAATTACCCCTCCCCTTAAGCTAATATCTTAGCAGTATAACACTATATTTATATCTTTTGCTAGTATTTTATAGGGGATATATAGGCAGCTACATTATAATATAGCCTCTAGTCCTCTATTTAAACACCTATTTAATGTCCTTAGTATATAATTAAAATAAATAGTATATATTACTTATTACTAGCTAATTAATAGTTTATTATAGCTATAATGTCTATACTATACTATATTTAGTTAAAGTAAATAAATAAGTATATACCCTATATTACCTATAGCTTACCTATAATATAAATAATTCCTTACTACTTTTTTAGCCTTATTATATTTTATATTCTCTAACCTTTTCCTTTTTTTTATTTTACCTTAGTCTTTCTTAATAATTATTTAATTAATTATTTATACTCCCTTATTTATTTACTATTATATTACTCTCTCTTTATATTTAAAAGAAAATTATTTTAAAGATATATATATATATATATTATACCTATATTAGCTATTAAAACTTTAAAAAAAGCCTACTAACTAAGCCTGCCTTTATAGTAATTAATTATTATTTTCCTACTATCCCTATTATTAGTAGTATTATAAAGTAGTTAGCATACTACCTATAATACTAAAAGCATAATAATAGTTATTTAAGTATATATATTTATCCTTTCCTTATTAAATTACTAGTAAATGCTAATATTATGCTTTTAGGCTAAGCTTATAATATAAAGAGACTAAAAGAATGCCCTTATTATATATAAATAGCTAAGTACCCTTATTAATGCCTATAAACTAGTGCTAAATCTAAATATAAATATAGAGAACCCTAATACTAATATTTCTCTTATAATAAAGAAATATATTTTTTCTAAGGAGTAATACTAGGATATTACTTATATATTACTTATTTTACTATATAGTTTTAACTATATAAAGCAAGCATATTACATTACCTATAGGTTAACTAGGGCTATTAAAACTATTGCTATATATATAGTAATATAGTAGTAATTCCTCCTACTAATAGTTTTAATAGAAGGCATAGATACTATATAATTAGTATATACTAGTAAGCTACTAGCTCTAATTAGTATATTTCCCCCCCTTATAGTTCCCTTATATAAGTACTATCCCTCTTAATTACTTATTCTTTGCTTATATTTCTTTTATAGAATAGCGCTAAAAATAAGAATTAATAGAATACTATTTTTTTATATTTATAGCCTAGTAAAGCTAGTTACACTACCTAGGTAGTAATAATTATATAGGTTTATTATAGTATAAAGGTAGTAATTTATACTATACTATTCTATATTAGTTATATAGTAGGTATAAGCCTAGCTAACTAATCTATAGCTATTACTATAGATTTATTTTCTCTAACTTTCTCTATACTATAAATAAATATTTTTTTTTTTTTTTTTTTTTTTTTATAAAATAAAAATATTGCTACTACCTATATATTACCTAGTTACCTATTTATTACCTATAATTCTTTTTATTCTATTCTTTCTTATAAAACTTTATAATAAGTTTTAGCGCTAAAATATTATTTTCTAGGATTTACTAGTTATATTTACTTAGCTATCCCTTTTATTTTATAAGGAAGTATATACCTTTTTTAGTAATCTTTTTATTCTTAATTTCTTTAACCTTATATTCCTTATTTTTATCTTCTAGGTCTAGGGTTACTATACTTCCCCTACCCTTTTTTCTATTATTCTATAGTTTTAATAGCTTAATATAGAATATATTATAAAGCCTTATATATTTATCTAGTAACTTAAGGCAATATACTTAGTTTCCTATAGAGTGTAGAATATAAAAGGGTTTTAAAAATCTAGGATTTAGTTTCTTCTTTATATCTTTTACTTATATATTCCTTATAAATAGAAGAACTTTATTACCCTTTTTAAATATTATAAATTAATAGTGCTAGTTATAGTACTTAGCTTATAAGTCTACTACTCTTCCCTATACTTTTACTATTTTCTCTTATAACTTATATAATTTCCTTACTTATACTTTTACCTTTAGCACCTCCCTATTTAAAGAGTTACCCTTAATACCTAAATAAAACTCTAGGTAATACCTAAATAATATATAATTAGAAGCTTATTCTATTATTTTATTTACTATATTATTATATATAAATTAGGCTTAGGGTAATAGTATTAGCTATATAGGCTAATACTCTTCTATAAAATAATATAAATAGTACTCTAGCATTTAGTTAGTTCTTTTTATTTACCTATTAGTTTAAAGGTAAAATACTATTAATAGCCTTTACTTAACCTTAGAGTAAAAGTATAAATTACTTTAAAATACACTTATAAATATAAATCTCTAATTTAATATAATACCTTTAGTAGCCCTAAATTATAACTTAATCTTTATATAGAATATTTCTATAAGTTCTATAGCATTAAGGTAAGTAATTATAAGTAAAAATACTATATACTTAGTAAAATAATCTATAATTATAAGGATTATATTTACCTATCTCTTATTATAAAACCCCTTTAGTAAACCTATAATAAAATCTATAGATATCTCTACCTATAGTTATTATAGTATTAGTAAAGATTTAAAATAGCTATATAAATAATGCCTTTTTATAACTACCTATTAGTATACTATATAACTTAAGATATAATCTATTATAGCTTACTTTATTGCTAGCTAATAATATACTTAGTGTAAAAGCTCTATAGTTCTATTAATTTTAAAATAACTAGCTAAGGAATTATTATAGTATAGCTATAAAAGCTTTTACTATAAAATAGGCTTCTAAGGAATAATTACCTAATCTTTATATAGTAAAAGGCTATTTATATTATATTACTATATCCCTACCTTTTTACCTTAATTCCCTAGAACTATATCTTTAGTAATTCTCCTAAGGTTTAATGTGAGGTCCTCACAACACAAGGCGCATTAGGATAGAATCCCTTATGCTTAGTTACACTCTCGCTTATAGTAGCCCTTAAAAGACTACTATATACACAAAGGCTTCTTAGAAGAAGCAAGCTTTAGTTAATATACTAATTACTATATTGCCTTTACCTAGCTATTATATCTATACCTAATAATTCTAAAGCTTCTTTATAGCTATCTAAAGATAATATAGCGCTTTATACTTAATAACCTATAGCTATCCTATAAGAGGGCTCCTTATCTCCTAAACCCTTAGTAAACACCTAGTAATTTATAGCTACTATAGCTAGTAATACCCCTACTATTACTACTATAACCTAGGATAAGGCAGTCCTAGGACCCCTTAACCTTAAAGAGAAAACTAAGGCAATTTAAAAATAAATCTAATAGCTTAAAGAATTAAAGAAATTATAGGCTTAAAAATAGAAACTCCTTACTGCCTTAGGCTAATAAATAGGTAATGTAAAGAGGGCTAAATATTACTACTTTACTAATAACTTATTAAATAATAGCTAAGGAGAAGTTAAAGTAAAGAATATTAATTTACTAATACACCCTACTAATTTATAAAAGCATAAGATTTAAATTAATAACCTAACCTATGCTTTTAATAAGGCATAGCATAAGTTTTATTAAAACTACTAAAAAATTCTTTTTGCCCTTAACTATATATACTAATCTTATTAGGCAAGATAGGACTATTTCCTTAATAAATAATTAGATAATTAATATAAAGAACTTAAGAATAACTAGGATAAATTCTAAGAATAAACCCTTACCTTACTAAGGGACTCTACTAATTAAGAGGCCTAAATTGCTACTATAATAAAAAACGCTAAATAGCAAGAAGGCTAAAGTTCTATTAACTTTAGTATTTATCTTAATTTACTAGAGAAATACCTTAAAAGAGCTAGTAAAAAAGCTAGGGCTTTTCTTTTTTTTACTAAGTTACTACCTAACCTTTAAAACTATATAAACCTATATATATTTATTACTAGGAAAATAAGGGAAAAAGTAGTATAGATTGCCTAGCAATTCTAGAATACTATACTAGCAAAACCTAAGCGTAAGATAAAATCTAAAATAGAAGGAAACCCTTTAAAAGCACCTTAACTATAATTATAGGGTATGCTATATTATTGCTAATAATAATACCCTTTTTTAGCACTAAGTAGCCCTATAATAGGCTTAAATAATGAATTTATCTAAGGACTATAAAAGTGCTATAATTATAGCAGCCTAAACCACATTTAATACTATTATAACTAACCCTTAAAATAATAGGCAAACTAGATAAAAAACACTTAATAGTAGAAGTAGCTACCCTTACCTTTGCTAGTTATAAACTCCCTATTAAGTAATATTTCTATATACCTATTACTATTTAAGGATAAATCGCTACCTAAACCTTTGCTAATTTAGATATATACTCTAATATTAATATTATTAGTTTAGAGTTTGTAAAATAATAAGAACTCTAGAAGACCCTAATAAACGCCTCTAAACTTTAAGTAATTAGTATATTAACTATTCTATAATATAGGGTATATAATATACTAATAAGTATAACTAATTCCTATAAACACTCTAGGGAATTAACCCTATTATATATAGTAATAAATAGGGACTTTAGAGTTAAGAGAAGCCTTATTCTAATTAAAATATATATACTAGTAACTAAATGCATTTATTTAGCACTTTATAAAAGGAAGTAATAGTTTAAGCTCTATTAATTTAGAATATCCCTAATAACTCTCTACTAATTTATAAGGAAAAACAGAAATATAGCTACTATATACACTATCTAGGTAATTATAGGTAATAAAGTAACACTCCTAGGAGATAAAGACTAAAGGAAAGTACCCTTAGTCCCTAGTAATATTCCCTTAGAACTATTTATATATATAAATATATTTAAATCTAATAATACTAATATATTACTATTAAGAAAAAATACTAACTATACTATTAACCTACTACCTAATATATTACTACTATATAGACCTATATACCCCTTATTTTAAAATAAACTTAAAGTCCTATAGAAATACCTTAAAGAGAACCTAGTAAATAGCTATATAAAAGCTTTAAAAAGCCCTGCTAATACCTTTATTCTCTTTATTCTTAAAAAAAATAGCACCCTTTAGTTATATATAGATTATTATAGTATTAATAAGGTTATACTTAAGAATTAATATATATTACCCCTTATTTTAAAGATTCTTAACTATATTTAAAAAGTAAAGTTCTTTACTAAAATTAATATTAAGAATATATACTACTATATCTATATTAAGGAGGGGGATAAGTAGAAGATAGTATTTAAAACTAAATATAGCTACTATAAATATCTTATAATACCCTTTAAACTAACTAATGCCCTAGCTATATTTTAAAACTATATATACTAAGCGCTATAAAGGCTAATTAATACTATTTATATAGTATATCTAAATAATATCCTAATCTTTTTAAAAATATAAATAAAATATATAGCTTATATATAAAAAGTGCTAGGTAGAATAAGGAGCGCTAAACTATATACTAAGCTATTTAAGTATATATTCTACTAAGACTTAGTAGAGTTCTTTAGATTTATTCTCTTTATTAATAGTATTTTAATAAATAAAAGAAAGGTAAATATAATTTAAAAATAAAAAGAACCTAAGAGTTTTAGGGATATATAAGTCTTCTTAGGTTTCTATAACTTTTACTATAGGTTTATATATTAATACTTTGCCTTTATAGCACCCTTTAATGCACTAATAAAGGGGAGCTAAAAGGGGATTTAATATAGTAAGTTTCACTTTAGAAATAATAAATATATAGCGTTTATAGGGCTAAAAGCTACCTTTTAAAAAGCGCCTTTACTATAATATTATAAACCTAAATAGCTAATTTATATTAAAATAGATACCTTTACCTTTATAATAGCTAGCATTATCTCTTAGCTAGATAATAAGGGGTAATACTACCCTATAGCGTTTTAGTTTTAGAAGTTTACTAATATAGAATAAAACTATAGTATAGCTAACTAAAAGCTCTTTGCTATAGTAGAATCCTTTAAGCATTAGTAATACTATATTAAAGGGGTTATAAATTCTATAGAGGTTTTATTAAACTACTATAACCTATAGACTTTTATAAGCTAAACTAAGCTTAATAGTTAGTAGGCTAAATAGTATATATTCCTTAGCCTGTTTTATTTTATTATTAAGCACTATATAGGGAAGAGTAATTTAGTAAATATACTATTAAGAAGGCCTAATTATAAAGGTAAGGCCTTAATAAATTAGGAGATACTACTAGAGTTATAAAAGAAATTAGTGCCTTATAAAGAATTAAAGGTAGTGCCTAATAGCGTATAATAGCTTAGTAAGATACCTTTAAAAATGCATTTAGTTCTAGCCACTAAAGCTAGTTCTATAGGATAAAACTCTATTGCTTAAATAGCTAAAGTAGCCACTAAAACGCTAGCTAAGGAGTAAGTAGAACTAAGTAATTTTACTATAAAGATTGCCTATGTTTAATATATTAAAACCTAAGAGGTTAAAAAGGCTACTATATTATTTAACCTCTATAAGAACTAAATATATAAACTCCTTACTAAATTACTATAAAAGGCTTAGGAGTAGAATCTAAACCTTAGAAAGATTACTAAAGATATAGTTCTAGGGAATTAAGGCAAAAAGGTAGGGATATAGTAATATAATATAAGCAGCCTCTTACTATATAAAGATTAGGTAGTTATTCTATAGAAGCTTATTTTATAGTAGGAGCTTCTATAGCTATATTATAATAATCCCTTAGCTAGTTATTTTAAAATTAATAGAACTATAAAGCTCCTATATTAGGTATACTACTAGCTAGCTATAAAATAAGCTATAATAAAGTATATCTCTAGTTATAGGGTATGCTAATAGGTAGTTACTAGGAGGCATTGCCTATATAGTTACTTTAAATTACTACTAATACTATAGTAACCTTAGGTAGAGATATTTATAGACTTTATTATAAGTCTGCTAGAAGGATTGCATTATAAGCAATAGGTTAATGCAATCTTAGTAATTATAAACTAATTTACTAAGTATATAGTATTTCTACCTATAACTACTAATATTAATATAGTAGACCTTATAGAGATCTTCTATAGGGAGATTAAATTATAGTTTAGGGCTACTAAAGGCATTATATTAAATTAAAGGTCTATATTTATAAGTGCATTCTAAAGTAATTTATACTTCTACTCTAAGGTTAAATAATAGTTATTAATAGCATTTTACCCCTAAACTAATAGGTAAATAAAGAGAATTAATTAAGTGCTAAAACACTATTTATAATACTTTATTAGTAAGCATTAGCTAATATAGCTAGCCCTATTACTATAGGCTTAATTTATATATAATAATGCTATAAATAGAACTATAGGGCAGGCGCCTAATTATACACTCTATAGATACTACCCTAAGTTTTGCTTAGATATTAAAGGTAAATCTCTAAATAGGGATATGCCTAAAGTAGAGGTATAAATATAAAAACTTTATATATTATAGGAAAAGATAGTAAAAATATAGGAAAAAGCAGTAAATATATAAGCTAAGTACTATAACTAGCACCACTAACTAATAATATTCTATAAGGGTAATAAGGTCCTACTATTTACTAAGAATATATAGGTTAAATATATAAAGAAAAAGCTAAACCCTAGATTCTTAGGACCTTTCTACATTTTACACCCTATAGAGAAGCAAGTATATTGCCTTAAATTACCTAAGAAATATATATAACTTTATAATATATTCTATATTAGCCTACTAAAGCTATAGTATAGAAGAAGAGAAGATAGGGAAAGTATAATAACCCTAGACTTAGAAGATAATAATAATAAATATAAGGTTAAGGAGATTAAGAATAAGAAAATTACTAAGGAAAGCATATACTTCCTTATAAAATAAAAAGGATAGCTAAGTAAATATAACTAATAAATCCTAGAAAATAACATCTTAGCACTAAGGCTTATTACTAACTTTTATAAAAAGAAAATAAATAAGACAATTTATAAGCAATAGCCTAGCAATTAAATATAGAGTTAGCAGTAATAATAAATTTATTCTATAAAAAAAAAAACTATTTATAGTAAGGGGGCTACTATAGGGAATAAATCTATAGTAGCCTCTATAGACTACTAAGCTAGGCTTATGCCCTTAATATAACTAACATAGAATAATATAGATTAAATTGCCCTCTCTATGCTATAGAAAACTTACTTAATAGTTACTACCTAGGTAGTATATCTAGCCTTGCCTAGGTATAAATATAAAAGGGTAGCATTATACTATATCTTATTATTAGTAATATTCTAGAAGAGAAGTATAAGTAAATATTAAATAAATATAAAGAAATAATACTTACCTAAGGGAAATATAAAAAGGGGTAATACACTATTTAGAGCTAGTGGCTAGCTAGTATATACTAATTATATAAGACTTATACCTTTTATTATAAGCATTAGTAGAGGATTTTACTATTATATTAGTATATATACCGCTATATTTTTAGCTATATTAGTTAAGCTATAAGCTACTTAATACACTTACTTAGTATAGTTAAAACTATATAGCAAAAGAAAAGATATATAGGTAAGTTGCTATTACTAGTCCTTAGTAAAAATATACTTCTTTATAATAAGAAAAGGGTTATTATTATTTACTACTATATTTAGATTAAGAACTAATTTAATAGCGCTTAAGAGGATTTCTAGCTAGTAATATATAGAGAGGTAGTTCTTTTAGTTCCCCTATATTATAGGTATAGCCTACTTATAGTATTAATAATTACTATAGATTTAAAGGGTTATATATATAGTATTATAAGTATTATTACACTCCTAGCATTATAAGTAGCGCTTAAATAAATAAAGAGTAATATTAATAAATAAATTAGCATTAAAAGCATAGCTAAGCGCTATAAAGGTAAGCTTAAAGGGCAGGCTTTTCTTAAAGTTATAATAGCTAGTATATATATAATAAGTATATATATATAGCTATATAAAAATTTTCTTAAGAATAGCAAAGGAGAGTAATATTATAATAAATTAATAGTAAAAGTTAATAAAATAAATAAAGAAATAAAAAAAAATACTAAGTTTAAAGTAGGGAAAATAAATAGAGATAGGGAAGGCAAAGTGTAATATAAGTAAAGAAGTAGTAAGAACCTACCTTATTTATAGGTAAACTATAAAGAGGAGTAATTTAATTAAGGCATTATTTTATTTATTTAACTAATATTAGTAGTTATAATTAGGTGTTATTATTATTATATATTACTGCTAATTAGCTAGCAATAAGTAATGTATATTATTTATTTTAATTATATGCTAAGGGCACTAAATAAAGGGGTTAGATAGAGGACTTAAGGCTGCATTATAATGTAGCTACCTATATATCCCTCTTAAAATGCTAGCAAAAGGCATAAGTAAAATATATACTACTAAAACATTAGCCTAAAGGGGGGGGTAATTATAAGGTCCTTATAATATAAGGTATATTAGGATAGAATCCCTTATGCTTAGTTACGCTCTTGCTTATAGCAGCCCTTAAAAGACTGCTATATATATAAGGGCTTCTTAGAAGAAGTAAGCTTTAGTTAATATACTAGTCACTATATTGCCTTTGCCTAGCTACTATATCTACACCTAACATTTAAGTCCTACTCTTAAGCTTTCTATAGTAATTTAGTAAAAGGCTTATATATTTAGTTCTTATAGGGGTTAAATAATATAGTAGCCTCTTTAACCTCTTAGGTTTTAATATATTAAATATAGGTAATTATCTATAAAAAGTTATTTAGTTTTACCTACTCTCTAGCTAGTATTTTAGTAGCTACTTTAGCTATTTAAGTAATAGAGTTTTATTCTATAGAACTAGCTCTAGTAATTAGGACTAATTATATCCTTAAAGGTATTTTACTAAGCTATTATATAAACTTAGGCACTACCTCTAACTCTATATAAAGTAATAATCTTTTCTATAGTTCTAGTAGTATCTCTTTATTTATTAAAGCCTTACCTTTATAATTAAGCCTTTTTAATAGTATATTTATAAAGTTACTCTTCTTTATATAATACTTAATAATAAAATTAAATAGGCTAAGAAATATATATTATTTAGCTTATTAGCTATTAAGCTTATTTTAGTTTATAAAAGTCTATAAGTTATAGTAGTTTAATAAAACCTTTATAGAATTCTTAACCCCTTTAATATAGTATTATTAGTGCTTAAATAATTTAACTATAGTAAATAGCTTTTAATTAGCTATATTATAGTTTTATTTAGTATTAGTAAACTTTTATAACTAAAAAGCTATAGAGTAATATTACTTATTATTATTAGGTTATAAAATAATACTAGCTATTATAAAAGCTAATGTATTTATTTTAATATAAATTACTTAATTTAAATTATAGTATTAAAGAAAAGGCACCTCCTAAAAGGTAGCTTTTAATTATATAAATACTACTTATTCTTTATATTTAAAATAAAACTTACTAAACTAAATACCTTTCTAGCTTCCTTTTATTAGTATATTAAAAGGTACTATAAAGGTAAAGTATTAGTATATAAACCTATAATAAAAGTTATAAAACCTAAGGAATACTTAAATATCTTTAAAACTAATAAATTCCTTTTATTATTAGATTATATTTACCCTTTTTTTATTTATTAATATACTATTAATAAATAGAATAAATCTAAGGAATTCTACTAAATCCTAGTAAAATACACACTTAAAGGGCTTAGTATATAGCTTTATACTCTTTATTTACTCTAGAACTTATTTAATATATATTATATACTTCTCTTAGGTTTTTAAAAAAATAAGAATATTATTTAAATACACTATATAAATAATATTAATTAGCCTATATAACGCTTAGTATATATAGCTTTAAAATATTACTAGAGTATTTATTAGTTTAAAAGGTATAATAAGGTATTTATAGTGCTTATATTAGGTTTAAAATGCTATTTTCTATTTATTCCCTTTCTTAATATAAATATAATAGTAAGTATTCTTAATATTAATTTTTATAAAGAACTTTACCCCTTAGATATAATTAAAAATCTTTAAAATTAGGGGTAATATATATTAAATTTTAAGTATAATTTTATTAATTCCTTAATAATTTATATATAGTTAAAGGGTACTATTTTTTTTTAAAATAAAGAGTATAAAGGCATTAATAAGGCTTTTTAAGGCCTTTATATAGCTATTTACTAAGTTTTTCTTAAGGTATTTCTATAGAATCTTAAGTTTATTTTAAAATAAAAAGTAAATAGGTTTATAAAAAGGTAATATATTTAGTAGTAAATTAATTATATAGTCTATCTCTTTTCTAAAGGGGAGTATATTAATATTATTTAATTTAAATATATTTTAAAATATAAATAGTTTTAGGGGTATATTATTAAAGGTTTAAAGTACTTTTTCTTATTCTTTACCTCTTAAAAGTGCTACCTTATTATTAGTAAGAATTTATATAGTATATACTATAGCTTTATTTTAGCTTTTCCTTATAAATTAATAGGGAGTTATTAATAATATATTTAATTATTAGAGTTTAAATTATTATTTTTATTTATAAAGGGCTAAGTATATTTATTTTATAGCTAAAGTATATATCCCTATTAGGATTAAGCTTCCTTAAATCCTTAGGTTTTAATTAATAGCTATATATAATAATATTAAGTCCCTATATTATTTTTAGAAGTTAGTTATAGTTATTAGTATATAGTATACTTTATATTATAAAATAGTTAGAGCTCTAATTACTTAGAGTTTAGGGGCTTTAATTATACTTTATTTAAATCCCTATTATTTTATAAATTCTAAACTAATAATATTAATATTAAAGTATATATTTAAATTAGTAAATATTTAGGTAGTAACTTAGCTCTAAGTAGTAATAGGGGTGTAAAAATATTACTTAATAAAGAGGTAATAACTAGTAAAGGTAAGGGTAGCTACTTTTACTATTAAGTATTTTTTAACTAGTTTATTTAGGGTTTTAATAGTTAATTATAGTTATATTAAATATAATTTAAGCTTCTATAATTATAATATTTTTATAGTTTTTAAATAAACTTATTATTTAGGCTAGTTATTAAACTACTAGGTATTATACTAGGGTACTAATATAAGCAATAGTATAGTGTACTTTAAAGCTATATATAGGGTGCCTTTTAGGTATTTTCTTTACCTTTTTATTCTGCCTTTTACTTCTATTTTACTAATATAGCATCCTAAAATTACTAAGTAATCTATACTATCTCTTCCCTTATCTTCCTAGTAATAAATATATATAGATTAATATAGTTTTAAAGGTTAGGTAGTAACTTAGTAAAAAAGAGAAAAGCCCTTGCCTTTTTACTAGCTCTCTTAAGGTATTTTTTAAGTAAATCTAGGTAAATACTAAAGTTAATAGGACTTTAACCCTTTTATTATTTAGCATTCTTTATTATTATAGTAATCTAAGCCTTTTAATTAGTAGAGTCCTTTAATAGGGTAAGTATTTATTTTTAGAATTTATTCTAATTATCCTTAAGTTTTTCTTATTAAGTATTTAATTATTTATTAAGGAAATAGTTTTATTTTACTTAATAAAATTAGTATATATAATTTAGAGTAAAAAGGATTTTATAGTAATCTTAATAAAACTTATACTATACCCTATTAAAGGCATAGGTTAAGTTATTAATTTAAATTTTATACCTTTATAGGTTAGTAAAGTAAGTAAGTAAGTTAATATTTTTTACTTTAACTTCTCCTTAGCTATTATTAAATAAATTATTAGTTAAGTAGTAGTATTTAGCTCTCTTTATATTATTTACTTATTATCCTAGGGTAGTAAAAAGCTTCTACTTTTAGGCTTATAGTTTCTTTAGCTCTTTAAGCTATTAAATTTACTTATAAATTACCTTAGTTTTCTCTTTAAAATTAAAGGGTTTAAAGACTGTTTTATTTTAGGCTATAGTAGTAACTATAAAAGTGCTACTAAATATAGTAGCTATAAATTACTAGGTATTTACTAAGGGTTTAGAGAATAAGAAGTCTTTATATAGAATAGCTATAGGTTATTAAGTATAAAGCGCTATATTATCTTTAGATAGCTATAAGGAAGCTTTAGAATTATTAGGTATAAATATAGTAGCTAGGTAAAGGTAATATAGTAATTAGTATATTAACTAAAGCTTGCTTTTCTAAGAATCCCTTGTGTATATAGCAGTCTTTTAAGGGCTACTATAAGTAAGAGCGTAACTAAGCATAAGGGAATCTATCCCAATGCGCTCTGTATTGTGAGGACCTCACAATGCCTTTATTAAAGTAGTATAGATAAAATACTTTAGTAAGGTTCTCTTCCCCTTAATTAAGGTAAATATAGTAGTAAAGGCATTCTAATTTTTTATAAGTTTTAATAAAACTTATAGTAATTTTAGTAAGTATAGATTTTTTTTTTAGTAGAGATATTTACACTATATTTATAAAGTTATTAATAATAGTTAGCTAGTAGTAGCTATTATTAGCATTAGTAGTTAAAAATAAGCCTATAATATTTATATAAAGGCTTTTAAATAGGTAGGTTCCTTTTTTAATGTTACTAGTATATAGAGTTTTAGTAATTTTTCCTTAGGTATATGCTTTATAGAGCTTAGTTAGTAGGGTTAGTTTTATTTCTTTTAATATTTATTAAAGGGTCTTAAGATTTTACTCCCCTAAGTAAGTAAGGTATTTATATTAGATTTTAAGTCTCCCTATTAGTTATATATAGGCTGCTATAGCCTAGTATCCCCCTTTATTAATTTTATATATATTTACCTACTAAGTAGTGGTTATTATAATTTCCTTCCCTCTCCTTACTATAGTACTCTTATTATTTATTTCTACTATATATTCTTTCTTTACTAGTTAAAATATAGAGATTAGGTTAGCCCTAATCCTTAGTATATAGTAAGTATTATAAAGTATAATATAGTAAAGGGTTTTATTAGGTAGTGCTATAGTAAGGGTATAGTTACCCTAGCCTTTTAGTATAAGCTATTAGTTATTAGCATATTTAAAGGGAAGTTCTTTATATTTTTTAAGTATAGTAAAGAGTTCTTTATATTTACTAAGGTAGTTACTATATTTACTATTAAGGTAGTAAGGTATATAGTAATTATTATTTATAAAGTAAAGCACTATATTAGTTATTTAAATAGCTAAGAATAATATTAGTAAGGCCTAGGATTTAAGGAATACTAATGCCTTTTAGTAGTTTTTAGCGTTATTTTTATTTATATTATCTTAATTTTTTCCCTTATTTTTCCCTTTCCTTTTATTTTTCCCCTTTCTCTTTGCTTTATTACTATTATTCTACTAATTTAGGCATTGCTTTAGTAGTAGAAAGTAGTAATAATTTGCCTTAGTATAGCTATATATCTTATAGTTAGTATATATAGTTAGTCTTCTCTTAAAAGGTTATTATATAGTAAGTGCTATTTTTAGAGGGTTCTTCTACTTAGTGCTCTTAAGGGCAGCCTTAAAGGCTATTATATTTTAAATAAGTATTTTATATAGGGTTAGGGGAATTAGAATTCCTATTATATTAACTCCTAAGATAACTAATTTAGTTATAGACTAAGTAGCTTACTAATTAGTATAATTTAGTCTAAGGGCTATAAGAAAATAGTAGCTTTTTATAGCTTTAGTAATATATAGGTTATTTAGAGAGATATTATTATACCTATTAATAATATTTTATAGTTTCTAAGAGAGATTATTAATATCCTTATATTTTTCTAATATAAGCTTAGTAAGCTCCTACTTAACGCTCTAAATATACACTATACTACTAGGTTAAAAGACTTTCTTTACCTTTATAATATATATACTTACTATTTACACTATTTAGAAGATATTCTTAGCTTTTTATTTACTAATTATTTATAAAATAGCTATAATAGCCTACTAGTAGTAGTAGTACTATATAGTTATATTAATATTATAATTTAGTTTCTTTAATAAATTACTATTTTTTAAGGAGAAAAGAGCTATTTTTATTTACTAAGTTTAGTTATTAACCTATAATACTTCTTTATACTTAGGGATTATTCTATATATAGTTATTAGCATTCTACTAGTAGTGCTATTAGGAGCTTATATTATAATAATTAATCTTTATAGTATTAGAGTTATACTTTATAACTTAATTAACAGTGCTATTTATAGAGATACTATTAGTATATAGCTACCCCTTAGAATAGGAACTAGCATAAAAGTCTATATAGTTTTAGTTATTATAAATAGAGAAAATAATAAATAGCTTTATACCTTAGTACTTTAGTAGCTTAGTTAGTATATTATTAGGTAGGGGTTTTTTTTAACTTAGTATACTTAGTATTTAGTTAGTAGTAAGGATTTATATTTATTCTAGAAGTATATTTAGTAATAAGGATTTTTTAGGGGATTTTTCTAGATAATTCTTAATATTTTTAACTTAAAGGCCCTAGATATTAGTGTTGCTTAGTGTAGAGAGAGTGTTTTCTATATTTAACTTACTACTAGTAATACTAATTAAAGCTTATAAAGAAGGAGAATAATAGGTAAAGTTATTTAGGTTATTTTTAAGAAGAGTCTTTAAATAAGTCTAGCCTAAATCTTTAGTAAGATAGGGGAAATTAGTAGTATTTAGCTAATAATAAATTAGTAATAAGTTTATTTATTAGCTAGAGTAGCGTAATAGGTAAGTTATATTTAAAGTTATATTTCCTCTCTTTTTCTTATATATTTTCTAAGCTTAGTTAGTTATTAGGCCTAGGCTCTTAGAATCTTTTAAGCTATTAAATTTATTAATATATAATTTTAGTAATAAGCTAATGTTTTATAGATAGCCTAATTATTTTATAAATAGCATATTTACTATCTTATAATATAGTTTAGCCTATACTAGCTTATTTAGAATTATATATAAGATATACTATAATGCTTATCTTATAATATTCTAGAATTCCTTAGCTTATTTTATATACTTAAAGAGTTTTTATAAAAAATTCTTTTAATGCACTTAGAAATATAGTTTAAAACTTAAGGAGTAAGATATTTACACTTTTTTAAGTATATATATTATTATAGTGTACTCTTTGCTTATATTACTTATATAAGGGTATATAGTGCTTACCTCTTTATATATAGTAAAAGCTAAGTAGTAAAGCTTATATAAGTAAATTAGTAAGTATTTAATAAGGATAGAGGTATAGGGTAAGTAATATAACTTAGTAGAGTGTAAGTAAAATTAGGATAGAAAATTATTTTTATATTTAGGCTTATAACCTATTAGTATATACACTCTAGTGTGTGTATATAGCGTTAATTATATACTATAAAGCTAGTGGTATAGTGGCCTTTATATACATAACAGTCCCTATACCCTTCCCTGCTCTCTATGTCACATGCTACTGCACATGCCTCAGTGGATGAGATCGCTCTTATGCTAACAGTACCTGACCTGGTATACGTGCATACATGTATACGTGCATACAAACTGCATACAAACTACACACAAACTGCACACAAATTGCATACAAATTGCATACAAACATGCATGCATACATTCGTTTCCAGGCACCTTTGGGTAGCTACTAGGTACGAGCTAGCCATGGGGGAGTGGACGCTTAGGCAATCGTGTTTTGCATGGCAGATGCGTGCGTGGGTATGCAACTCATGCAGTTCCTGCGGCATGCCGGTGGTGGTGGTGGATGGGTAGGTTAAAATACCTTGTTCTCATGGATGGATGATGATGAGGGCAAAACTGCGTCGGCATCGACTCTGTACACGAACGGGAATATCGACATCAACGTGAAATAAACAACACCACCAGATTTGGTATCAACCGGGGGGGCGCGTGCCTGTGCACTTGTATTTCCAGAAATAGACTACAGCCCAACATGAGATCGCGTGAGACGCCGTGGCAGAGAGAGACATGAGAGACATGCATCCTTCGTGGTTCGTTGCCACCCACCACCTTCTCTTGGCAGAGCTGTCATGTGTGACACTTTTGCACACCCATGTCATGCCCTCCCCAATCCAGTATCCCACTCGCCAGTGCACCCAACATGCTTGTGTTGTCTCAATACCGCGGCAGCAAGGCACATGATGCGTCTTTGTTTCCAAGAAAAACCCGCTACCCGCTGTATCGTCATAATACGCTGCTTCACCCATTATACAGCGCTCGTCGATGGCTTCTTTATAGTGACGAGAAGCGCCGGTGCCATCTATCTATACTTCGCAACCTCGCCATCACCACGCCGTCTCGCTTTGGCTTCGCTACTTTCCTGTCCTAGCCCATGTTCTCCCACCCCATTTTTCATTTCTAAAAAAAAAAAACAAGAAACAAGGAGAAAAAGAGAAGAGCAGAAGAAAGTGTAAGAAAGGTCGCCACCACTTTCAGATACTCTCAACGCCTTCTTGTATTTTAATATTCCTGCAGCCTGCCTCGATGAGATCCCTCACTCAATCTCCCTATGAACTGCACTTCCTCAGCCTGCCGTTTCAGGGCTTGTCGCATCGTCCGATAGTATCGCTGCCTCTGGTCGTCTTCCGCTTCCGTCTCCGACTGAATCTCAAAGTCTTTCCCGGTAAATAGAGGCGACGCGGTGAAGCTCACCATTCCAAGCTTTTCACCGGTCCATAACAGGATATTGTCATCGTTGAGCCTATCCTCTCCATGCTTAGACTTGGTGGACACAATCTTACGCGCCATGTCGTCCGACGCAGGCATCGACGCGAAGAGAGATGATGGTTCGTCGGCATCGCTGTGCCCAATCTTGATGCGTCGACACTCTGTCGATCCGTCACGCTCAAACCACTTGATAAACCCAGAACCATCCGAGAATACAATCTTGGTGCCATGGTTTGTGACGGACAAGATGGTGGACGAAGCCGCCGTTTGCCGGTTTTTCATGACGGAGTTCTGCAGAGCCGAAACTTCGTCATTGCCAGACGCCGAGCCCGAGCTGAGGCCATATATCTCGAGAGAGCCCTTGGATTTGTAACCACCACCAGCGATCAAGGTCCTGCCCTGGCCCTCCATCTTCATCTGCGCAACACATTCTGGAGACAGTTGGGCTTGCCGCCGCACCTCGGTGTCGACAGTCGAGAATGGATACGGCAAGGCGGCCAAGCTTTTTATCAGCGCTCCCGACCAAATCGACCCCACTATGGTAGGAAACTTCCGGCGATCATAGTGCAAAATGTTGGAAAATCGACCAGATACATAAATGTCATTGGAGACGAGATCGTGCGAGCCAGGTTGTGGGAGGTGTAGGATGCTGATTGGGGTCGGCTGTGAAAGCGGAGCATATGGTGGAAGCGGTTTGCTGTCAAAGATGCTTTTGAAGATGTTGCTGTCGATGCACGGGGGCCCGTCTAATCGCTCCACAGCGTCATGCGTTGCCATGGACCTCGATCGAAAATCATGAATATGAATGCCCAGCGAAGTTCCCACAGTCAAAGGTATGCCTTGGTGGACGGCTGACAAAGTTGTGATGGACCACTCGAAAGATTCTCGGCTGACGACTTGCAAACGATGAAGATCGACTTCAATTAGATCTAGAGGGTACACCGGTCAGTTTCGATCAGTTCAACCATCTGGCTCGTCCGCTGCCAGAAACTTTCCATGATTCTCTCTCTCCCTCCCTCTCCCCCACCCATACGCACACACACACGCACATTGGATGCAACTTACGACTCTGAACGGCAAAAAAGGCTCTGTGACTATCGTTATTTACGCTGACACACTCGGTGACGCCCGTGTCAATCTTTTTCGATCTCTGGCTGTTCTGGCTACCTGGCCCGTCTATGAAGAGTATATCGGGACTGCTTGTGGCAACGATGCGACCCCGTTGACCTCGTGACCCCGTAACATCCCATAGGCAGACCGACCCATCGTCCAAGGGAGAGACTGCTAGCATGGTGCCTAGACCATCATTCCCATCGTACGGACTGTACAGGGCCATACCTCGAGCTTCAATGAGGGGCCCAAAACGGTCGCCGCGCATTCGAGGAGCTTGAAGCCAGTTGACACAAGTTGTGGCATGCCGTTGAATGTATTCGTCATACCAGGATACATTCTCGCCAGGAAAACGAGGGTCCCAGTTCGCCATGTCCTGGATGGCTCGTCGCCGACCACTCATGGCGCCGCCGGAGCTCTCGGGACCATTTCGTCTTGGTAGTGTGCCATTGAGCAAGCGGCTGCCTGAGCTCATTTCGCCCGCTTCGCCAACTTGGCCATCCATTTGCATCGCATCATGCTGGACCTGGAATGGATCGACGACAACCGAACGGTGCATGCTGCGACGAGCCTGGAGTGACTGGAGCCATGGCGACTTCTCGAAGCAGAGCAGTTTCCACAACTCGTCGTCGAGACAGAGCTTCCGGAGCTTGCGCGATACAAGCTGCAGCCTGGTGATGTGGGAGGGCTCCAAGTCTGCCGGCCATGTAACCAATATCGCGGTGCCGGTTAGCCAGTTCGTTGTCTATCTCTCGTCACATGTTACACGGCATGGGTAAGAGATGCAGTACCGCACTGAAGGCCTTGTGGGAATGCAATAGTGCCAAACGCAGAGACAAGGCAAGAGGAAGGTCAAGCGAAGGATGGACGTGTTGAATGGCCAACCCCCACCGACGGATTGACGGAAGAGGAAGGGAGGGGCAGACTTACAATTGATGATCTGGAGAAGAATTTCATCCGGGAGCTCGTCCCATTGAGGTGGATTCTGGAGCGAGTCCATGGCTCATGATGAGAAGAGGGGAGGGGAGACAGCAAAAAGAATGACGGAATGAAGGTATTATCTACTACATTCTTCCTGGTAGCATGTGAGAAAAGGAGGAGTGGGAGTGCCTAGGTAGGCAGAGAGGTAGGCAGGTCGAATGACGGAAAAGCAAGGCAAGAAGAAACGGAATGGTGCGTCTGGCTTAGTCAAATCTGGCGGACACTGGCGAGGGCGTGGATTCGGATTGGATGGAGCTCGAAAGGTGGGAAGCCTGGGAAGCCAAAGTCGGCATCGGATCAAGCCCATCAACAGACTCGCAGACTCGATGAATGCAGTCCGGGCTTTTGCTTTGGCTTTCGTCTTTCATCGTGGGGGCGGGGTTTCAAAAGCCACATGTGCCGTGCAGCTCCATCATCAGATGGACGCAGATGGGCGCTGCTGCTGCCGCCACAAAACCACAAAACGTCGGGTCTGCGTCTGATGTATCGGTTAATTGTAGGTTGATGGTTAATGGGGTTGCGGGGACGGGGTCGGACGAAACCTTGTTCATCTGTTCATCCCGTCTCGTCTCGCCTTTCTCAAGTCTCAAGTCTCAAGTCTCAAGTCCCAAGTCTCAAGAGTGGTGAGACTTGGGTGAGACTTGGGGAGTGCTGTGGGGACGACGGAACCAGTCAGCGTTGTCCTTTTATTTTTCTTCCCTTTTCCGCCCCATCGTCGCCCCACCGTCTCCATCGTCCCCATCGTCTCCATCATCCCCATCGTACGCCGTCGTACCCATCTTCTTACCCCTCATCGTTCTTTTGCTTGGCTTGTTGCATGGACCTGCTTGCTTGCCGATTGCTTGCTTTCCTTTTCCTTTCCCCTGCCGACTTTTTGAAGCCTCACCCGCCACCCCCCACGATGCATCGATGAACTGGTCTATCCACTCCAGTTCTTCTTGACTTTTCTTGGTGCCACACAATGGGCTCAATCGGCCAGTAGCAAGCACCATGGCGCGGGCACAACTACTGTCAAGCAGGTACAAGATCGGGCTTGTGTTCTTTGTGTTCGCTGAGTACAACAAATATGCCAGATTGCCCAGTTACACCTAGTCACATCATCATCTCATGCCGTCGCCCATGCTCCATCCTCGTCGTATACGTATGATCCGTTGACCAACCAAAAGTCTTCGATTTTTGCTCGGCGACTCTCTCCGTTCGAGTCGACCGGCCTTGCCTGTCTGTGTTTCAGACTTGAGAGACTCTCGGAAGGGGGACCCATCTTCGCGATGATGGAAATGAAAGGCCCGGCGCAGCAATACCAAGACGATCAATCAAGATAACGCAACTGATTGTGGTGTGGAGAGTTGTTGGGCATCGGGCATGTCTCGGGTCCGTTCCCAGTCGTTCCAGTCATGTCGAGATGCTGTCATTCTTCACAGACTCAAGCGCGTTGTGGAGACGTGGAAGAGCAGAGTTCGCGCGGGACATAAGCAGACTGAGTGCCAGGTGAGTTTGCGGCCGAAGACTGGGCGTGCAATTTGTGAATGTCGTCTTGTTCCAAGCCCAAGACTTGATTCTAAGGACCCCATACACTGAAGAGCCAAATACTGTTCCTTTTTTTTCGCCTTCTTTCGTTTTTTCTCTTCTTTTCTATAGAAGGATTCTGTCTGCCGCGGATATTGGGCCAGCAGGTAGACTTGAAAAGGATTGTATTTCCTCCGCGGAAGAAAGTTTACAAACACGATTTTAACTCGACATCTTCTATATAGTATGCTTCCCCAATGTTATTATCATCTCATCCCACATACGCGTGTTCGTACCCCTGTGTGACTGACCGTGACTGTGAATGCTGTCGCGCTTCTGGATTCTGTTGACCACCCACCTGTTCACTTTTCACTTTTTTCACTTTTCACTTTCTTTCCACTTGTCACCCCACTTGTCACCTCACTTTTCACTTCACTTCTTAAAGCTCCGATCGCCTCATCGACACGAACGCGTCTGCCGAGTGTCCGATAACTAGACCAAAATCAAGCGTTGTGTCTCTTTCTCTATCATTCTCTTTTCTATTCTTGTTTTTTCAACCCACTAATTCTTATTTTGTGCAAATGCCGTGCCACCTGAAACGGCGCAACTTGACTTGCTTGATTTTCGTCGACAACGAAGTTGCCACCATCATCCGTCAGAGTACAGCCTCTGATCACAAAATCACCTAGTTCTGCATGAACAACTGCGTTCAACTTTTGGAAGAACCAACAAGAATGAGGCCTGAATCAGATGAGGTAAGCTCTACCTGGCACGTCGGGATTTCATTCAGGAAAACAACCTTTTTTTTTTGTTTTTTTTTTAAAAAAAAAAAAAAAAACAGAAATAAAAGAAATAAAAGAACCAACGTCTGACCGAGTTTCCAGCACTCCTCACAATGGAGTGACATTACCGAGGCCATCGCAAGCCAAAGACGTGGCAGTAGCCGGAAGAAGAAGTCGACGCCTTTGCAGGATCCCTTCTCAGACCCCAGATATGAAGAAAAAGTGATCCAGCTACGCAGCTTTGAGGCCTTGAACGCGTCCAGGTCTGAACCTTGTCCCGAGGACTTTGTGCTCGAGCACCCTTCGCGGAAATCATGCCCAGGAAGACGCAGCCAGACAGAACGCCACTTGAAGTCTGCATTTCATGGTGGCGGAGAGAAAGAATTTGAAGTTGCTGCACAAGAAGAAGAAGAAGTTATTGACTTGGACATGGATGCTGATACACATGCGTCATCTATTATGGTCTCTCCAGCCGCCGAGCTGCATTCGTTTCCGCAGACTCAGAGGCAGAGGCAGAGTCTCGGTACCACCGAATCTTCTTTACAACAACGCCGAAACACACATGTGCCGTCATCATCGTATAGCATTGCCACCACTGGCGCGGCCAAGCTCGTCACCCTGCAGAGAGTCGAGCCAGGTTGTGTCCGCACGTCTAGCATATACGAAGACGATGTTGACTATCGACACTCGTATGCCGCCGCCTATAACAGCAATCACGGCAATAACAATAATAACAACAACAGCACCAATAACTATGGTTACAGCTACTACCACCACAACGACCACAGCAACTCTGAGAGGAGGGCAGGGGGTCCAGCAGCAAAGAGACGCCCGGCGACGGTAGGCTTTGAACCCAAGCCCACGCAAGGCGAACTCATGTCGAGCAACTCCAAATCATCGAGCCACGCCAGCGCAGATCCGTTCCGGTTCGACGGCGACCGGTACTCGCCCTTTCTGAAATCATCTGCCGAACGAGATGTCAGCAGAGCACTCTACAGAGAAGACAGCAATCTCACGGCCACGCCCGGCTCAAATGCCACTGCCACTGCCACTGCCGCCGCCGTCGCAAATGCAAATGCAAATGCAACAAATGGCTCAGCCCATCGTCCTCGCCAGTCACAGCTGCATTCCCAACCGCAGTCTCAGAGGACGACACAAACTCTCCAGCCGCCGGGCTCGTTCTACGACCACGCCGCCATTCAGTCGACTTAGAAGGTCGAGGATGCGGTCAAGGTCCCTGTTCTCAAGCACGCTGCGCTGGAAACCGCGTCGGACGAGCACCCCCTCTCGCAGCCGCAGCTCGACGACGATTTGATCATCAACAGCAGCCTCTCGGAGAGGGAGAGACAGCACGACGCAGAGGAGGACTGGCAGACGGTGACGACGGAGCAGACGCGCCGGCCTCGCGCCCTGGAGCTCACCTTGCGGCTGGACCGAGACGTGGGGAGCAGTCTGGCCGACATTTCCGTGTCTGGCGCGTCCGACGATGACTTCGACCACTTTGTCGGCGGCACCAGCGCCGAGGTGCAGTTTCGGTCTGCGCAAAACATTCCTCCTCTTGCTCCTCCTGCTCCTTCACAACGTGAACGTGCCTTTGGCCACAGCGCTCAGCGTCCAACAGACCACGTCCTCCGTCAGAGCTACCAGAAACACCATCGACGTCCCGCCCGCGCTGCCGCCGCGATTCGCCACCTGAGCAACCGCCTGTCGCCAGACCTGTTCGGGACGCGAACGCGGCTCCGGGATCCCATTCCCAGCTACGCGAGTCTCGATTCCGACCTCCACAGAGAGTATCAACATGAGCCGCACCACCCCCGCACCGCCCCCCGCGCTGATGGTGATGGCGATGTCCACGACGATGACGATGACGACAATGATGTCAAAGAAGAAGAAGAAGAAGACCAGGACTCGCCCCCCTTCCGCACCAACAACTGGCCCGTGTCCGTCCTCCGCCTCGATTCCCAGGAGATACTCGGCCACGGAATCCACCACCACAACAACCACAACACCACGTACCACCACCCACCGCGACACTTTGCAGCCACCGCCGCCGCCGCAGCATCGTCATCATCATCTCATCACCACCACCACCGCAGCAGCCTCACCACCACCAGCCTCACCCTCCCCCGCTTCCCCTTCCCCCTCATCAGCCTCCCCGAAGCCGCCGCCCTGCAATCCCAGCGCCGCCAACGCGGCCAAGAAGACCACTCCGACCCCGGCCCCGCCTTCGCCGCCAAAGCCCGCTCCTGCACCGTCAGCACCATTTCCACCAACGGCCCCCATACGCCCGCCTCGCCCGCCCGCATCTCCTCATCCTGCTGGCTAGCCAAGCCAAAGCAGACATACCGTCCTCATGAACCCACCCATACTCTTCGTAAGTGGCCCTCCTTTCTCCCCCTTGACCAAGATACTCATCATACATACATCCATCCATCCATGTCTACTCACACATCCTTTACCCACCAGCCAACCCATCCCCCGACCTCCTCGACCCCTATCCCTACCCGGACCCGGACCCCCACCCCTCCTTCTTCCGCACCTCCCTCCCAACCAGCTCCCTCCTCAGCGCACGCTTCTTCCGCCTCAGCAACTTCTCAGCCCGCTCCCGCTCCCGCGTCCGCACCCGCCGCGCCCAGCACCACCACCCCAACAGCTTCTTCACCCCCTCCCAAACCGACCTCATCCGCTCCGCCAGAGAAGACATCCTCTTCCGACGACGCCACCACACCGAGGACGATGCCCCCCAGCGGCGCATCTTCCTCCTCATTTTGCTCCTGACCATATTTTTCCCCCTCATAGGACTGTTGGCCCTGTGGGGCAAGTTTGACGGAACGATTGCGTGGTATGCCCGTGGGGAGAGGGGTGGCTTGACGAGGGAACAGAGGGGCACGCTGAAGCAGCAGCTCTTGGTGGAGGCGTTTTTGTATCCGGCCTTGATTATTGCTCTGTCAGTGTACTATTCTGTGCACGACTGAGAGATGGACAAGGCAGAAAGGGGGCAAAGGAGCAAGACGACGAACAAAAAAGAAGCAAGGGTTCACACAAACATAGGTAGGTTGGCGGGGAACAAGAAGATCGTAGATGTTTGAGAACAATTTTTAACTTGTTGGATTATTTGTTGCATCAATCAAGCTGGGGCGCACGCGTTATGTATGAAATGCAAGTCATTCTTCAGAGTGCCCCAAAAATGTAGCATCAATGCGCGGGTGCAATTTTTCCATTTCACAAGAAACTTATATATATTAGCACTATGACACCACTGTGTCCTCCATCAATGTATGTATGAGCAATCACAAACGTCTCGCCTTTTCACTATTCCCGTCACGGTCCTTGGACTAAACAAGGAAAAAAAAAAAAGGACAATAATGGACCATCATGACTATGGCCTACTTTCGGGAACCGCTCGAGTTGCCAGTCGAGTACGAATTGCCATTGGGGGCAGTATAAGTAGAGCCTCCATTGCCGTTGTTATGGTAAGTACTACCGTTGGGGTTGGAGTAGTAGTACGATCCGTCACTACCATTACAAGTTAGCACCTCCCCATCCTTTCTTTGACCTGCTCCTCTTCAGACAATAAAGTGAAGAGGAGACACAGAAACGAGAAGAGCGATAAGGGGCCCTACCTGTTGGAGTAGTGGTAAGAGTTCGAGTTGGCGGCACTGCTGCCGTAGTCGCGAGCACAGTAGTGGTTGCCCTATGGACGCAGTCTACGGTCAGCTTCCCTGCGCTTCGGATCTCACGAAGGATTTGACGGAATGAGAAAAACAGAGAGACGGGGTAAGAGAGTGGCTTGGCTAGAGAGGAAGTTGAATCAACGGACCTGGCTGTTGGTGCCGGAGCTCTTGTAGCTGTATCCGTTGGGCATGATGAGTCTTTGTTGGTACGTGTGAATGGAAAATGGGTTTGGATGGTGGTGACGGAAGATGAATGGAATGGCTGGAGAAAGAGAGAGAGAGAGAGAAAGATCCGGGGATGTCATGCCTCGACGGAGAGAGACCCCATATATATAGAGAAAGAAACAGCAAAGAAGAAGGCGCGAGTGGGTCGGCGGGAGATTGTTTGTATTCATTGGCAGGACACAATGGGTCGTTGTCTCAATGGCAGCTTCGGTGTGAACTTAAAGAGGCTTCTGCTCGAAAGCTGTGAAACTTGGGCAGTTGCTTGACCGCGACCCGGGGAAAGGGCTTGCGGCCCGCTCATTGCCTACTTTGCCTATTGAGATTGATTTGGACGCTTTGCAGATGAAATCCTCGTTGATCTTGCTGTCTCTACTGCTTGGCTGCTTCGCTTCATGATACCCAAGGATATCGTGAATGGTCCATCTGGCACTATCAGTTGGGACGGAGCTGCCCGTTTAAGCGGGGAGCTCTATGACGCTAGCGACGAGGAACCAGGCTAGCCATGGGTTTCTTGAAAAAAAAGAAAAAAAAAGAGGAGAAGAAGAAGCAGAAAGGCAAAGGAAAGAATAGAAAAGAACAGAAAAGAAAAGAAAAGAAAAGCCAAGGAACATAATGCAGAGCGGGTTCAACAAGAAGCGCAACGCCTCGACCTTGTAAACCTTCTGAGAACCATGTTTGCTTTGTTCAGACCGTCTCCCGCAACTGTAGTATAGCTAATTAAGAGCTCTTTAAAGTCAGGAGTATCAGTCACCGCAAGCTATTTCTTGTCATCAGAGCCTCCTGGCCAAAGCATCGAGGCAACCCTTGCTGGCGCAGTCATTCGTTGATCAAGCACGGTGAGACGACGAGTTATTACATATATGGAACGGGACGTAAGAGGTGCATGCAGCTAGTATACGGATATTTCTGTGTATAGAGCACTCGAGTGAAACATGCATGTAAGTGTTTGATGGGCATCGGTGAGTGGCTATTGCTGAAAAGTTGTGGGAGACAATGAACATGGAACGTTTTCTGTGCGTTGTGTAGTACGTGACCAACATGACATGAACATGATTGCGAGTTTGGCATGCCTTGGGCTTCTGCGTCGAATGCAAGGCGTAGTCGTAGTATTTGAAGGCTCGGAAACAGAGCACGGGAATAGCTGACAAGACGCCGTGATAGCTAACAACGGAATGGCATTAAATTCGGTTTCGGTCAGGATCCCTCCATCTGGAATCAGTCTCCAGCTCCTTAAAGAACTGCCTAGGACTAGTAAAGTGAAGTTATCGAGACTCAGACTCGTCACAAACGTGTGCTGCGTCTTGAACAAGGACGTGGCAGAACGAGCAGCAGAGCGGATGACATGTACAAGGTACGATATCCAGTTCCATACCAAAAGGACGTATCGGCTGGCAAGACATACATGAACCGTTGAACTCGACAAGAGCAAGCAAGCTGGCTGGCATGTTGCAACTGAAATGACTCTGATGCGAGCAGGCACGGCACACCAAGCATCAGAACTTCGGGATGCACAGTTTCCAGCATCCGCTGCAGTAAAAACCCTCAAGCAATTTCGAAAATGCTCAGAAACAAAGTAGGTGAAAAATCTCACTGCATCAGCCAATCCAGTTGGAGGTACGTTACCGCCGTCCATACCTCATGACTCCAGACCCAGGTACCACAAACTCAAGGCATGTAGGCCTGGCAAACGAATCCAGATCGCTCGGACAAAACATGCTCGACAAACAGTCTTGGCGGCAGGCTTGCAGGGAAACTGAAGACGCATAATGGCCGCAATATGCCATGATGGAAAAGAGCCGCGCCTCAAAAGAACGGCCTTGATTCTCGAGTCAATATCCGAGATTTGATGAATGGAATGCGAGAATTCCTCAGTACACCTGAAATCTAAGGCCGCATTTTCTTGCCAGAAACCGACTAGCGTGCGTCCAAGACCCTTCTTTGGCTCGGTTACCCCACCTTTATGTGGGTGGCTGACCAAAGCGAGTGGTGAGTGAGAAAAAAAAAAGTTTGGCTGGTGCTTGCAGTTGGCCCGGAAAAAAAAATCACAAAATTTTTGACCTGGGGACCGAAAGAATTTCTACACCGATAAACCCCACTACCATTTGGTCCGTCTCTCCTCCCTCTCACTCTCTTTTCTCCTGCATCCTCTTGCAGTCGTTTTCGACACCCGACAATACCTCTCCCTCCCTTCCTTGTCACACATATTTCAAAATGGCGGAAGAAGTTTACGACGGTGCCATTGGTATCGATTTGGGTGCGTACCATTATCTCATGTTCCCCGCCCACCAGAGTTGTGGTTCTTGTCGTGATGCCGAGAGAGTTGTCGCCGTCTGCTAGATCCGTCATCTTCGAGCCTTGCAGTGCCAGGAATTTTTTTTCTTTTTTTCTTTCTGGTCTTGTCGCGCTTGTCGGCAGAGGAACTTGGGAATGCTGACAATCGCTGCCAGGTACCACCTACTCTTGTGTGGCTACGTACGAGGGTACCAATGTTGAAATCATTGCCAACGAGCAGGGTTCTTTCACCACCCCTTCTTTCGTTTCCTTCACTGACAAGGAGCGTCTGATCGGTGATGCTGCCAAGAACAATGCTGCCATGAACCCCAAGAACACCGTCTTCGATGCCAAGTGAGTGCCCAGTCCATGAAAAGAAACCGCCTCACCAATCGGGTTTCACCGTGGTGGCAGACTGGCGGGAAGACTTTTTTGTTACCGAGACGTCGCTAATATGGCGACCATAGGCGTCTGATTGGTCGCCGCTTCGATGACCCTACTGTCAAGAAGGACATGGAGTCTTGGCCCTTCACCATCGTCGACGTTAACGACCAGCCCAAGATTGAGGTCGAGTACCTCGGCGAGAAGAAGCAGTTCTCCGCTCAGGAGATCTCCGCCATGGTCCTCCTCAAGGTAAGAATAAATAACATATACCGTGTTGTGCTCATTTTTCACCATCTTCTCATTGGGGATAAAATAAAGACAACACGCAGCGAACAACTTCTGACTCCTTGAAAACAGATGAAGGAGATTGCCGAGACCAAACTTGGCAAGAAGGTCGAGAAGGCCGTTATCACCGTCCCCGCTTACTTCAACGACAACCAGCGACAGGCCACCAAGGATGCTGGTGCCATTTCCGGCCTTAACGTCCTCCGTATCATCAACGAGCCTACCGCTGCCGCCATTGCCTATGGTCTGGGTTCAGGCAAGTCTGAGAAGGAGCGCAATGTCCTGATCTACGATCTTGGTGGTGGTACTTTCGATGTGTCGCTTCTCAACATCCAGGGTGGTGTCTTCACTGTCAAGGCTACTGCTGGTGATACCCACTTGGGTGGTCAGGATTTCGACACCAACCTGCTCGACCACTGCAAGAAGGAGTTCACTCGCAAGACCAAGAAGGACCTGAGCGGCGACGCCCGTGCCCTGCGAAGACTCCGAACTGCTTGCGAGCGTGCCAAGCGTACCTTGTCCAGCGGAGCCCAGGCCACCATTGAGATCGACTCTCTCTTCGATGGTGAGGATTTCACCATGGCCATTACCCGTGCTCGTTTCGAGGACTTGAACGCCAAGGCTTTCTCCGGCACTCTTGAGCCTGTCGCCCAGGTTCTCAAGGATGCTGCCATTGAGAAGTCCAAGGTCGACGAGATTGTCTTGGTCGGTGGTTCTACCCGTATTCCCAAGATTCAGAAGCTTCTGTCCGAGTTCTTCGACGGCAAGAAGCTCGAGAAGAGCATCAACCCCGATGAGGCTGTTGCCTACGGTGCTGCTGTTCAGGCCGGTATCCTCTCCGGCAAGGCCACCTCCGCCGAGACCTCCGACCTTCTCCTGCTCGATGTCTGCCCTCTCTCACTTGGTGTGGCCATGGAGGGCAACATTTTCGCTGTCGTCCTGCCTAGAGGCACCACTGTCCCGTCAATCAAGAAGAGGTTAGTTTGCCATAATGAGCGCTTTTCTTTTTCTTGGTCATTTTTTTCCCTGCCGCAAAGCTTCTTTGCAAACGAAGTTTGACTCTTCCCTTTATTGCACTTTATTGCCGGCTCGTTGAGTAAAACATGAAAAAAAAAATACATTTGGCTAACATTCCTTTCTACAGGACTTTCACCACTGTTGCTGATAACCAACAGACAGTTCAGTTCCCTGTCTACCAAGGTGAACGTGTCAACTGTGAAGACAACACTTCTCTGGGCGAGTTCACTCTGGCTCCCATCCCCCCCATGCGTGCTGGCGAAGCTGTTCTTGAGTGTATCTTCGAGGTCGACGTCAACGGTATCCTGAAGGTCACTGCCACCGAGAAGACTTCTGGCCGTAGCGCCAACATCACCATTGCCAACTCCGTCGGCAAGATGTCCACCGCTGAGATTGAAAAGATGATCTCAGATGCCGAGGCCTTCAAGAGCAATGACGAGGCATTCAGCAAGCGATTCGAGGCCAAGCAGCAGCTTGAGTCCTACATCGGCCGTGTTGAGGAGATTGTCACCGACCCTACTCTGTCTCTCAAGCTTAAGCGTGGCCAGAAGGAGAAGATTGAGCAGACCATCTCCGAGGCTATGGCTACTCTTGAGATCACTGACAGCTCTGCTGAGGATCTCAAGAAGCAGGAGCTGGCTCTCAAGCGCCTTGTCACCAAGGCTATGTCCTCCCGATAAATGCACTTCCCTATCAAATAAAAAAAAATAAAAGAAAGGGCCAGTGATGGAAGGGAGTTGATCATGATGACGATTCCGGAAAATTGGGTTGAAGAGCAGGATGGCGTTGTTTCAAGCGGTGGCTCTTGCATCTAAAAAAAATTCGATGCAGAGAATACCATTAGGGCGTCTATACTGGATCTCGAAACAAGGATTGGGTGTTATGACGACATAGTCTCAAGGGGGGTCTTATATATCATTTCCTTTGTCATTTTTCCTTTATCTCTCATCTTTTTTTTTCCATATTTTCCCGGATCTGCGGACATTCAGAGTAAACGGACAGAGTACCGGAGATGAACGAAAGCACTGTTCAGAACAGTTCTGCGAAGCAGCAAAGAAAAGTTTTTCTTTTTCCATCCCCGAGCCCGTGTTGGAGGCTTGGCCGATGAATGATGACTGCATAATTTGAGGGTGCCTGGCCTGACGATTGTGCGAGGGACGAGGTGGCCCATGAATTGAGAATAGACTCGGTAGAAGGGAAAATACGATGACAAATGTTCGATTATGTTGAGCGGATGCAAACGTTTGATATGTGGCAAATTTACCTGAATCACTTGGCCATCTTTTGAATGCTTAGTGCTGACTACTAGGTGTGCTTGTGCCTTGGACAACTTATTAGGTACGAGTAGAGCAATAGGCAGCTTTGCCACCACGCTCGATGACTAAAAAGGTGAAGACGCGGCATGACGACCCGCACATGGTCTGCTCAACCTCCTACTCACCTTGCTACTACTACCTACGCCCCAGTCCACTCACCACGACACATGTTCAGCCTGCCATTCATCATCCAGATCAATCCATGCCAGCCCACCTCCTTGACCTCCCCGTCGACATCATCGCTCTCATTCTACGTCCGCTCCTCGTGCAAGCACATCCAATCCCACTCTGCCCATGCGGCCACCTCCCCAGCAGCAGCAGCACCACCACCACCACCAGTCTCACTCTCGATGCCCTACTGCCCATCCTGCTCATCCACCCAGCCATACACGCCATTGCCGCGCCGCTCTTCTACCAAGGCAACGCGTTTGTTCTGGATCTCAGAGGGAAGCATGGCCCGCACGTGCGGCGCTGCCTGGACGAACTGGCCGAGGATGAGGCCGCCCATGCGGATCCATCTAGATATCTAGATGGGCCAGAGGACGATGGCATGCTTTGCCGCAGAAGAGATCTCTTGGCGATGAGGTCTGCGCTGCGTAGGATACGATGTCTGGAGGTGAGAATTGTTAAGCTTCGCGGCTGGATTGAGAATCAGATTGTGCCGCTTGTCAAGGATATGACTGTAAGTGGGGGGCTCGCGGAGCTGTATGTCAAGATATACGCTGCTTCTGTTTGTGCTTCTGCTCCTTCTCCTGCTCCTACTCCTGCTCCTGCTGTTGCTGTTGCTGTTGCTTCCAAAAGTTCTGTACCCGCTGGTCCGGCAGGTCGGGCAAGTTTATCGACATCACGGCCGCCGGGGGAGCTGGATGCCGCCATGGATGCAAGCCACAGCATATTCACTCGTCCGCCGCTCGCCGGTCTACTCGCCGCGTTGAGTGATCCGTACTTACGGACTGCGCGGTTATGGGTCTCGGGGACGGCGGCGCATGAGGCATGGCAGCCGTTTCGGATGCCGCGTTCGGTGGGAGCAAGTCGTGCGGGGGAGGCGGATGGCGATTTGGTGGAGATCGACTGGGGGAGCATCATGAGGGTGCTTGATCCAGAGGGCAGGGACAAGGCCGTCATGATTAGTTGGTAGTCGAGGATGGGTGGCGGTGATGAAGTTCTCGCTTGGAACTCTTGATGTGTTCAGAAGAATTGTGCATATTTCGTACTGCCTTTGGGTCTCACATACGTATCGTGGGCGATGCATACTCTCTGCAGGCATGCTCTTTGTTTGGAGAAGCGTTGAGGCAAAACGCGCGTTGCGGCAAAACCGTCTGTTGCTCATTGTCCGTCATCCGTCTACCCACTCTACTAGTTGAATCTGTCGGGACAAGTTGAGGATGGATTGAAAGATGGACCATGCTCGGCCGGGGATACGAGGTTTTTTTTTTTTGCCGCCGATGAGACTACCTCTGGTAACCCCCTGAGATGGACCATGTCTTGGAGGCTATGAGGATATAACTTCGAGACGTATCCGTACCTTCCACGGGCTGTCTTGTATGCTGGCAGGGTTTGCTAGCAATGCGTCCCGTGAGTTCTTCTGTCTCGTCTTTGCCCGGATGAGGTTTTTTCCCTCTCTGGGTTTTCTCATCGTCCATATTGCAAAGCCTGGTTCTTGGCTCGTGGGTTTACATGCCACCTCTGCTGTATCATCATCTACGAGCAGCTATACCTAGTCGTTTAACCAGATAGATTCCCCATTCCATGTATACACTTTCCTCGGAGCGTCAAAACGGCGTCTCGAATTGAGTCTTGGAGCTGCGGATATAGTGACAGAATTTTGACGTCTCACAATACAGATCAATCTGTCTCCGTTGATACCACACCCTCTTGTATGATTTGCACCTGTTAGAGAAAGGCCATGATGGATGGCATGTAAGTCTTGTCTTTTCTGTGGATGCGAGACGTGAACAGGAGCTGGTGATATACCATCGATCCTTTGCTTCCTCGCTTCGTGTCATAGCTAGACGAACCTGCGTCTATCCAGTGTTCGATGCCTTGATCGGAATATCTGAGGACTTTGATTCATTGCAACCTGACATTTCGAGAACTAATGCCTGTCATGCCGCCTACTTAAGGTACTTGGTCCATTCGTATCGTCCTCCGACATTGAAACGGCAGGCGCAACTAACCATGGCCGTCACGTGACTGCCTCGATATGAGGCTTCAGCTAAAAACACGGAAGCTCAACCAACATATTCTGCTCCTTCCCTTCTCATCTTTCCCTTCTCATCCTCCTCCTTTTAAAGAAAAAAACAGCAACGATATCAACACAGCATACTCCGTCCCTCGGTGTTGACTGCCAGAAAATTGAGACTATGGCCACTGGAAGTCCAGAACTTCTCAGAGAGCTTCACAACGACCTGTCGAGGAGGTACAAGGCTCATAGTGACACAATCGAACGCATTTGGCGTTCTCTCGATAGACGTCAGCGTGCCAAGTGCCTCAAGGCTGGAGCGGCAGATGGCGTTGTCCTACGGCACTCAGGCGACAAGTCTCTGGGGAATGTGTGCATGCTTGTGCCGGAAATGAACCTTGATGATGTCGCAGAACCAGAGTCTGACTTCCTGCTCCGCCACCTCAAACATCGAGCTACAACCTCTCTTTCACACCAATATTGTTATGGGGTAGACGAAGGACTGGGTGATCATGGATTTATCTGCAAGATGATGGCGGAGAAAGGACTCCGTGCCGCCAATGTCGATAAAAACTGTTTGACTTTATTCTATGACGATGATAAATACGGAAATTCTATCAGGATCGCGCCTCAACACCGTGAGGATGTTCTGGGTCAGCTTGCGACACCAATTCGCCGTCAATTGATAGTACCTCAATCCTTGGGCGAGTTGATTATTACAAGACAAATGACTATGTTGCAGGTGCTCAACATACTCGTAGGGGACATACTAGAAGCTGGCTCAGGCGATAAACACAAGAAAAGTGTTCCCAAAAAGACGGCGAAACCGGCGTCACAAGCACTTCCACGGCTTACTTCTGCTCATGGGCAGCCGAAATTGACCACTTCCGACATCCTTGCCAATGCGCACGAACAGCAACTCTCCCTTGAGGATGATGTAGAGCTGATGCTGACGGAGCCTGTTGTTCTTGCTCACGCGGTCAATGTCCGTTTTTTTACTCAGCCTGAGCTTGTGGCTGATGAGAAAGGCCGGAGGGCCGCCGTCTACACGGACAAGCACATCAGTCGAGTGTTTTGCGAAACCTTGCAAGACACAATCAAAGGCAACTCTATATGGTCCTATATCAACCATCTTTTGCAGCACTTACAAAACCCTGCTCTGGACAGAGCTTACCGCATCATCATGCAGCAAGAGTTGGTCAATGCCTACCACCTTGAATACACTCGCGCGCAGGGAAATTTTAAGCGTTTTGTGCAGGTTCACTCTGGCGCAAAATGGTTTAGAAGAATATCGAATGCACAAGACCAAAACGGCACTGCACGAGTCTCGCTCAAGGAAAATAATATCCAAGCCTTGTTTGGGACGGACACGCAGCTCTATTATGTCTTGCGCCTCTGTCAACCCGACACCAGTCCGTCCAAGGCCAAGGAATGGATTGGAAAATTGAGCGACCTACAGCGAAATCATCCGGCCGAGCAAGAGAAGCTACACGGAACAGAGGTGGATGGGCTCGCGGATCTGGCTGTTATAATTGCATTCATTCAAGACATTACAGCTGCAATGTCATTGCCTCCGGTTTCACGAAAGCAGGGGCAAACTTTGACACGTAAGTTGCAGGAGCTGGATGTGCGCGTTACTCAACTAAAGCCGGGCTTCGATGTGCGTGACTTTGCCGCTCCAATTGACCACCTGCTCGAGGACGGAATGGCTGCGGGGGCGTTGAAGTCATTGGATGAATATTTTGCCAATGCGCTCGGTGCAACGATGGGTGTTGCGTATCAGAAGTTGATTTCGGAATGTATCGACGAAGTCGCCGAGCGGTACCAACAGGTCAAGACGCAGACTGAACAAAGTAACATCAAGCCGCCTCCACCATTCTCTTCAACGGCAGAACCGACAGGTTCTTCCATTAGACGACAACGTACAAAGAAGGAAAAGGAAAAGGAAAAGGAGAACGGGGCCGAAGCAGCTGTCTTTGATGAAGCAAAAGACGCATCGACGACGACGCCTGTACGCGAGGAAGCGCAGTCGACTCCACCCACGCTTCAAGTCAAAACGGCAACGGCCCAAGTCTTTAGAACAATATTTAGAAAGTCGGAGGCGCGTGGAGCAGTAAGTTGGGATGCTTTTGAGGCGGCCATGGCCAGCCTGGGATTTTCTGTCGTGCCCAAGTTCGGGTCCGTCATTACGTTTCTTCCTACAAGTGTCATGCACGTCAAGAAGCCTATTACAATCCACAGGCCACACACGGCTCAGATAGAGGGTTACAGACTGCTTGTCATAGCGAAACGGCTGGGACGAATTTATGGATGGAAGGAAGAGACATTTCAAGAGCTTGATTAAGAAATTGCTGAGATGTCGCGTATTTTGTTGTACGAATAAACAAGAAAAGGAACAGATGCACAGGTTATTATAAACTAGCTACGCAAGACAAACAAATAAAAGTCGAGTCAGTCGAATGTGAGGCGGCCCGAGCCCCATGGCTATTGCCCCTGCCTCGAGTGCTGATGTCGGTGATTCGTCTCACATGACCGTCCATGGTTGGTGCCAAGGAAAAAATAACCTTAACTCAATACATCCGCAGGGATGGCACGAGCACAAACACAAACACAAACAAACATAAACAAGAAACAGAACCAAGAAAAGCCAAGAGTCTGGCGCAGACGCGACACGGTAGGACAAGGTGGCATCATGTAGGTTGTGTCACTGTCTTGTGTGTTGGATATTACTGCATGCTGTATCCCTTTGAGTGTTATAAGGCGCCAACTGAGGTCACGGACCCACTACAGCTTAAATACTTGCAGAGTACTTAGTGAGTCCGCTTAAACTCGATAATTCTGATGTATCTCTCTGTATATAGGTGACTAGAAAAGAGTGCTATTTCTCTATAGATTAAAGTAGCCTTTTTAATCGCTATCTTTATTGGTTAATAATCCCTGCAGTGACAAAGTTGGCGCCTTATAACACTCAAAGGGATAGTACACTCGAGCCCTTAAATGATTTTACAAAATGACTTTGCAGGGGGTAATTAGACTAATTAGCTAGTAGCCTGGAAATTATAATAGCATAGGGAGTATATTAGTCCCTACCTATTCTATAGGGATAGAAAAGTATATATAGGTCCCTTGCTATATTGTAGGGACTCCTACTAATAGCTGTGCGAAAGGTTATGTTTATTTAGCTGCTAAGGTAGGGGGCTTATACCTTTATAAAATCATTTAAGGATTAGAGTGTACAGTACATCCCCTGAATAATTTTACACCCAGTACTTACGCCACTAAACGCTACTTTCTTAGAGGCACCTTTCTTAGCATTTAATTCGCTGCTTTAAGCTAGGTACTATCTATGCCTTTATAGCTTAATATAAGGCTGTTTTATTGGATAGAGCCCCCCCGGCCATGTACCGTTGTAAAATCATACAGGGGGTCTATTGTACATGGGTTATGCGTTGCATCCTATCTGCTTGATGCCAATAAGCTTGTGAGCTTATTCCAAGTTGCTATGTATTCTATGCATGTATGGTGTGGGCAGGGACGGTGGTGTCTTGGCAAAGGAGGTGAGTGCATTTTTGTTTGTGTGCTTGTGCCTATTATACTTTGGTGAAGTATCTGTTATCTGTGCTGCCGACAGGTTTTGTTTTTTCTCCCTCTTCTTTTCTACTTTATATTCATTTCCTCCTCGGACAGGTAGCACCCAATCCACGGGCCTGCAAGGCTTCCCCCTACTAATCTTATCTGGGAACTTTGAACTTTTGAACTTTGCTGGTTTTTGGCTTGCTGGTTTTTGGCTTGCTGGTTTTTGGCTTGCTGGTTTTTGGCTTTGCTGGTTTGACCCAGATGCCGCCGCGTGGTAAGTAGTCGAATCGCACGCACTCTTGGCGCAGAAATTGAGAAGCGTCTTTTCGCTCAACCTGCAAGGTTCCCCGTCTTGTCCGTCTTGTCCGTCCTGTGACTAGGATAGTTGGCAAGCAAAGGACGCTAATTGCCACGTCGGTGAATTTTTCTCATCTCGCTTTATGGTTCTGTTTTGGGGCGCATGTGTGCGTTGTATGTGCTCGCGCGCGTGCGTGCGTGGGAAATGTGGCATCTTGCTTTTCTTGGTCTTGGTGCGCTAGTTTGTTCTGGAAATACTTTACTTTACTTTTTTTTTTTTTTTTTTGCCCTTTTTTCCCTTTTTTCCCCTTTTCTTTATCTTTTTTTTATCTTTTTTTTTTATCTTGTGTCTTCTAATACC